>JASGXE010011990.1:0-33674 GCA_030068105.1 Sinentomon sp. SZTP_YWyxl
TTCATGAATCTCAGGAGTGGACCAATCTATTCCAGTGGGGATTTCTAGCAGCTGCAGAAACTGGCAAGATGATATACTTACTGGAGTTGCTCCCCAACCTCTCCCACACCTGCCACAGGTGGTGCGAGTTGTCGGAGCAGACAGAGGATTTCCAGGTGCTTCTCACAAGCCACAGGTGGCACATAATCCAACTGTGGAATAATGTATCCAGGAAGTAGAACCAGAAGGTACCAATGAGCTAAATGTTTGAGAAACAAAGGTCAACATTAAGAAAAAGAAGGAAAGAAATGGGAATGACTTTTTATTCCAAGTAAGAGATGCTGTGCTTGAAGGCTCAGGTCAACAAGTTGGTGCAATATGCTGGGAAACAGTTCATGTGTCTAACTTCTACGCACTTCAATTTTTGTCAGCAAGCAGTGTCGTATGGCCTCGGTGGAGAGAGTAACGTACTCCACTGCATCCTCGACGAGTCATGTTTCCTTGTCCTTTAGTTTCTGCGGAACTTTTGGCACATAGGTACTCTTGGGAAGCATCGTAATGTTACCAGAAATCAACTGACGATCTGAAGGTGTTGCAACTACCAATCTGATTTGTATCAACCTGCCATGCTGATGATGAAACTTCCATGCTGTGGCTTTCGTTCTTTCAATTCATTGGTTGACGTCAAAAATAAAATACCAATTCTTCAAGACAAAAAGATGAAAAAGATGCCTCCAATCTCTATCTTGCATAAAATGCATGTATACAAACCTGAACATGAACGAGTCAAACTTTGGTTGATCACCCTCACTCAACGAGAAATCCATTTCAGTCGGAAGATTTCAATCAAAACAAAAGTGGTCGTCGTCATTCAAGAATCCACAAGCACAAATTCAATTGGAATGTTTATTCTGAGGCAGTTGACACCGGCCAAACATCGTCGATTCGTGAAATAATAAATTGTGTGATTGGAAAATAAAAAGACAGAATAGAGGAATTGGGCTCAAAACCGAAATAAGACAAGGATATTCACTGGGGAAAAACCAGGATGCACCTTGGTAGGTACCTATCTTGGTTTAGCCTAGCTTACATACCTGTCTGCATTACAGTGAGGCAATGTTAACTAGCTTGTGCCTAACAGCAGTGGCAGAATGATACTCAGAAAAACTCATGAACTCAGATGGATTCCAGAGGTTATTCCAGAGAAATACCTATGTTGCGGTTGAGAAAGGAGAACCTGTCAACGTTTCTGCACAGCGCGGGGGTGTAAATGACACCAAGGCCCTTGTAGAGGCAGTGCTTCAGCTTGGTGAAGGAACCCGTGGGAAGTCACTCCCAACAACCATCCCGTAGGATGCACCTCCTGAACATGGAAATTCCATGAATCTGTCCATGAGTGGCAACGGTTTACCAAACAAGCTACTTCCCAAGGAGCGAGATGCTAGAATTGAAACAGATATCACCTGATTATTTTTGCCAGCTTTGAGCATAGCTTATATGGTCTATTGAGTTGGCCAGATCGATGCCACATTGTTGAAAGTTTGAGCTGGAAATGTTTTTTAAAATGACTTTCACCAAAATTGCTTCAGCCCAATGCTCTATTTGCCAAAAGCTTGTCGAAGCTTATGATGAATATGATGAAAATAAAGTTTGGGGCAGGGCATAAGACAGAGATTGCTCAGAAAAAATCTTGTAAAAGTTCTCAAAGGCACACTGTCAGGACAAAGAAATTCCATCAAATTATGCTTTGCTGAGGATTAAATTAGCAGAGGTTTTCAAGAAACCAGGTTCTGCATTGCGCATGTTCAATGTGTTCTATTGCATTGGTAGCTTGGGAAGGCATGGATTTCCATACACGGATGGTCCATGGGAGGAATGAGTGACCGTCTTTACGGCAACTTATTTGACTCATCTTTTAACTTGTGGTCATTACGAACTTGTGGTCATTATGAGTGGCAAAAGATGGGGTTTAAAGATTTTTCAAATCGGAGAGGGGAGGGCACCCCAAACGAAAGGTCCGGGAAAGCAAGGCAAGCCTATACGACACCTTCGGCTGCCAGCCAAATCCTTTCTTTATTTCAGAAGGACCTTGGAGATTATCAGACCGTGATACCCACCTATTTTACACTTTTTAGGCTTGAGATTTCGGGAACAGAGTGTATTGTGGTGGAACCTGGAATAGTTTAGAGGATGCAGGAAGAAGGGCACATTTCTCGGCATTCAATTTCATCTGGTGTAGGTACCTAACACCACGCTTCGACTTTGAGCAGGCAAGACTGCAAAAAACTCGTGGTCACAAGGCAGCTGAATTGCTGTAAGATAAGGCAGTCATCTCCACACATTCGCACGTAGCAGGATAAACTAGAAGTGAGTTCGTTTTTTTTTTTGATCAGAAATAAAAGCGGCCCAAGAACACTTCCTTGGGGTATGCCAGAGGTGACGGGGTCTTCCTCGGATGATGTGCCGTTCAGTTGGCCCGTGGCTGCATGGTTGTCAGCTCATGATGGCAAGTGATGATGACTTCTGTGTTTGTAGGGAACTTGCAGGTAAGAACTTATTCCTTTCCCAAGCATCTTGCTGTCGTATTTATTCGTACAACACTTCACACCATTGGAGGATCCAGCCTTTTGCTAAAAGGGGGTATCCGTCCGGAGCATAACGCCCGCAGGTCTGGGGGGCTGAAGCCACAGAAGGTGAGGTCCGGGGGCGGTAACCTCCGCAGGGGGTTGAAGTTTTTCAAAAGACATCTTCAGACATTAAAAGTCACTTTTTTCTCCTATGGGTATGCCAGAGGTAAAAAAAATTCTGAAAATTTGGAGTTCTTTTTACGAGCAAAATTGAGCAATTATGGAAACATTGTCTACAAAAACTCTAAAATACTTGATTGATGTCATAGTCTGCCTGTGAAATAGGTAATCTTTAGTAAATCTGGAAACATGCAAAAGTTGATTGGGGAGCAACAACAAATCTTTTCTTGAGGAACGAGCAAAAATTCATTGGGTCGTAGGCACCAAAGCCATTAACCCTAACCCTAAGCTTGAAAAAAGTCAATTCCATGTTCAGATGCACCCTTCTCAGCGATGGAAAAGTAATCTGTTGTGCACAGAAATGAAATTTTCCAACAGAGTTCGATGCAAAAAATAATTATGTAGAACTCTGTTGGAAACATTTATTTCTATGAACAACAATATTCCTTTTCCATCGTCGAGAAAGATGCATCTGAGCATGGAATTGACTTTTTTCAAGCTTAGGGTTAGGGTTAGTGGCTTTGGTGCATAGGACCGATTGTCTTTCTTTCTTCATTCTTCAAAAAAGAAAAACTTCATTTTCCATTCAGTTGTTTTTGGCTGGCAAGGGGGGGGAGTCGCTCCCACTCCCATACTCCCATGAATATGCTCCTGAACAGCTGACCATTTTTCCATTTTCTGCATAGTTGTAGTTCCGTTCCAGGACAGCACAACAAAGATCGTTTCAATTTCAATTTTATTTAAAAATTGCAGGAATTAATCGCAATTGTTACAGCAAGAAAGAAACAACAAAACTTAACAACAGAAATAATGATAATTACATGATCAATTATGAGACACTGCATAAAATATCAACAGAAAAAGGAAATACTCGATACCATGAAGCTCCTGGACCCAATTTGCTAAATCTAGACCTTAAGATGATACCTGAAAACGCGAAGGGAATAAGGAGGTCATAACTTCTACACAGAGCACAAGATACTGGACCCTTAACATAAGTTTCAAAGGTCAACCACGACCACGGGTGCATCTTTGTCTCTCTTGAAAAGTTGACCTAGTCTCCAGGGTTGCCACCAATTTTCTGGTTAGATATTCCCCAAGTTTTCCGGGTTGAATCCAGTTTTCCAGGGTTGTTGCAGTCTCGCGTCCCCCTGCGCACAATGGTGTCGAACCCAAAAATAAAATGATGGAAAGGCGCTATTTGCATTGCTCCCATTGACTGCAGCAGCAGGGGTCTCGAGCGGAAGGACCGAGCAAGATTCGCGGGGCTGGAAATGGGGTGCTGCTCCACACTTGAGTTGTGGAGGACAGAATTCCCGAAGGCCCGCAAGATATTATTGAATTTTTTTCTGCAAATTTAGGGTGAAAAATTGACGTCAAGAACTGTGCAATAACTTCCAAAATGAACTGAAAACTTTGATGAAGTTATCATCTCGCTTGTGACGCATAAAAAAATAAAAAAGGAAGCGAAAAAACCTGACAGTTGTCACCAAAATATCACTTGGCTGAGCCTGTGAGGCAAACAGAAGAAACCATTTAACTCATGAGTGAGTGGCCAAAATTTTGTGGCCTGAGATTGACTTTGTTCTCTTGTTTTTGGTGGAATCCCGGTAGGGGGGGTCTGGGTCGGATTCACCTGGAAGCTGAAGAAAATCTTGAATTTTACCAACTGTTTGTTTTGGGTGAGAAATTGACATTTCTAGGAAAAGATTCAAAATTCATTTATTGTGCTGAGAATTCCCTGACTTTTCCCAATTTTTTTGAAAATTCAGACTTTTTCAGTTTTTTCAGGATCTTCAAAAAATCCCCGAGTATTCAAGGTTTTCCTGGTTGGTAGCGATCCTGGGTTTCTCATTAGTTACCCGCTCTGCCATAAATAATCAGGTTTTGACTCAAATGTGCACCATCATGAAGCCATCCACGACAATTGAACGATTTTCTTTTTTCCTCGCTTCAAAAAAGTACACCTTGTCTAGTAACTAGTAACTGTGTGCAAGTTGCGACTCTCCCCCTCTTTGCTCTTTCTTCCCCCTCTCCTCTCTTCCCTGTCTCCCTCTTTCTCCTCTACCCCCCTCTTTCTCCTCTCTACCCCTCTCTCTCACTCTGCAGTCCAAAAAGAAACCTGAACTGAAACTGCATTGCGGTAGCTAGGTGCATACACCTGCAAGCATTTGAAATACTGAAGGGAAACCTGAACTGAAACTGCATTGCGGTAGCTAGGTACCTACACCTGCAAGCATTTGAAATACTGAAGGGAAACCTGAACTGAAACTGCATTGCGGTAGCTAGGTGCATACACCTGCAAGCATTTGAAATACTGAAGGTAGCTCAGTATTTCAAATGCTTGCAGGTGTAGGTACCTACCTACAGGAAACTTTTTTTTTTTTTTCATATACACTTTTTATAAATTGAAGCCAATCAAGGAAAAACTGAAAAACATGAGTAACTACCACAAGAATCAAAGCATAACAAATAGACAAGGAGACTGTTTCTACTTAACCTAGACCCAGTGGTACAAGCAGAACCGTCCATGATGCTACAACACAAAATTATCCCACAGGTGCGGCAGGCAACATAGTTGGTGGACCCGCACCTGAGGACAGCCATTTTTAAAACACAAAACTGTGATTACAATGGCCTCCTGCAGGCGACCCTGTATTTTCCAGCTGAGCTCGATGACGTAGTTATCATAAAGGGTCCAAAAACCACATTACACAATGCCTACGCCACAAAGTGGTACTGAAACACAAGTTAAACTGGTGTGTGTCTTGAACAACTCTCTTGATTAGTTAGCTAAAATGTCATGGTCTCTCCTACATGGTCCAACAAATTACTTTGAAGTTTGAATCTGGGATACCTAGGTACTTACACCAGTTTTCTGAACGTTATAATTTCTACAGGTTTGACTATTTCCAGGGGTGAATGCCATGGGGAAGACCACCCCTCCATCTCTCAGGGAAAATTTGATCTTTTGATAAAACGTTTGTGGAAAACTCGCAATTTCAAACCCAAAATGAACCAAAAATAATAAAATTCTTCAACTTGTGGGGAGTCCCTGAGATGCCTTCCAGGGGCTGTGCCCATTGGAACTCCGCTGGGGCGCTGCCCCGCTGCCAGCTCAATGCCCCCTTTCGCTGAAGTTTGGATCTACCACCACCAAGCATCTCTGTTAAAGTTTGAAAATCTCCGTTCGTTTATTTCCGAGTACAACTATGAGCAGGTTGTTATTTATTACGATACCCTGTACTTGCTCTGTTGTTCATTTTAATTATTAGGCTAAATGATAATGAGAGCAAGTAGGTAGGTACCAGACTGCATGAAAAATGACCATAGCCCTACACGCAAGTCGTAAGGCCTCGGTGCTTAATTGGCATAAGGTAGATAGGTAATTGATTCATGGTCATATTTTTGTCCCATTTAGGCCTGTTTCAGTGAGGCGATCTTTCGTCTGGCCATTAATTTCGGTTTTGTCGATCTGCTTTTGTCTGTGCTTGCTTAAGAGCGGTAGACTACACGTGTTGTGCACCTGCAGTATGGTTGTTACTGTCGCCCACTTCTAATGCCTTCCTATCTCGCGAAATGTTCTTGCAGTATTTTGATTTCTTGCTTTGAGTTGCAGGCATTGGTGGTACGTACTTTGGTGCCACTTTTTGTGTTGTCTGGGCAATGTTTTCATGCTAATGTAATCTAAATCTGTGCTGGTTGGTGTTTTGGTTGATTTTTCACTTCCCATATTGTTTCAACTCTGGATTTGACGCATGTCCACGTCCAGGACAACAAGGCTTTCGTCATTTACCGTGTTAGATTTCAACGATGTGGGAACCTGTCTGCATTCATAGGTACTGAAGTTTTGGTGAGGCCTGGGAATGGGTTTCCATGGGTAACGTAGCCTACCTTGGCGAATTTCAACACAACCACAACACCATCAATGACATGCGAGGCTGCTGTTGAATGCCGTTGGGATGGGTAGGTTTATCGGGCCAAATTTCGCATTTTTTTAACTTCCTGTTTTTGTTGTCTTATTGCGGCTTGGACATCTTCGTTTGCTTCTTTGGCTGGTGATCTCAAACCAATGGAAGAGCTTTGCAATTCCTTTGTTATTTTTGGCTCAGCATTCCTGGCAAAGTTTATTTACGAGTACCTATTTATTTATTTTCATTTTATTTGCTATTATGAGGTGCAAATGTGTCAGAAAGTTTTTGGACTACTGTCCAGGGAATGACATTCCCTGCACAATTTGATGGTTGTCTGCTGCAAATTTGCATGGCCACAAAGGACAGGTTCCGGCCCCCATTGTTACCATCTCATCTGCACCTTCAAACCTTGTCCTCAGGATAGGAATGGCTAATGGGAGTTCCAGTCTTCTGCCCACAGTCTTATGAATCTTTTTGCTTTTGTTCTGACTCATGCAGAAACTGGATTCTTATGTTGGCACACTGTGCGGGTGGGTGCCATAAATGTAAAGTAATTATTGGCATATCTGCAAAGGAAATGTGGAACACAAATAGGATTTTCCAGACTTTAATTTGACAACTATTTTTTTTCTCTGTAGGACTGTGGTTTTCATATTCTATCAACTTCTGTTTTGCTGTCCGATGCATCTACGATGGTCGGTCAACTTCCGATGAGAATTGCTCAGTAAACTTTATCCAATCCGAATGAAACTTTGCACCGCTGTACTTTGATCTTTTTTACGAATGCTGGGTAAATTTGAAGAGCATAGGTACGTTTTTTAGTTGGTTCCGTTTTGGCAGTGAGGAGACCTTGAGATGGACCCATCTGTGATTTTAGCATCATTCGGGCATTGTGCAGTCATTCGATTTCCCACTCTGAAGATGTGCAAAAGTCATTCTCATTCTTGTGAGCATGCCCTTTTGTGCCAAGGTAAAAAACTATCAGTTTAAAGCAAGACCGAGAAATTTGGGTGCAGGAAGATTGGTTTCATCATCGAAAAAAAGTGAAAATCGTCTCCAGAGTGATGATGATTTGAAAAAGCTGTCAAAAATGGTTCATGGCTCAAGTTGAGGATTGCTGCCTTCAGGGCTTCCAAAAACTGTTCAGGGGATGTCTGAAGCACTTCACTGTCCAAGGTATCTTCACATACTTGACCGACTAATCACCGAGTTCAGCATCGGGTCTGAAACTAACTGTTACCCTTCTTGGTAATTCTCATTGGAACTTGACTGACCCTCGTACGACCCACACAACTCATTGCACAACATCTACCTAATATTTGTGACAGGTGCCTGGTAGGCAACATTCTTTTTGGTAGTGAGTTTCCAGAGCTCAGATGGGATAATCCAGAGCTCAGGAGCCCTGGATATTGGCATGGTGATGTTACAGTTCTAGTTTCACAAGCCAATTGTTGCTTGTTGGCAACGTTCTCTTCACAGGATTAAAGAGCGGTGAGTACGTCATTTTGCATGTATGGCTTTTGAGTTTAGATGCGATGGGCATGAGGAATATGAAGGAACGTGTTTTCAGTTCAAATCCCTCGAAACAGTTGATGTTATCACTGTCTGTGCTGTGGATGCTGATGATATGGAGGAATAACGTATCCTTCACTTGGTCAAAAAATGTGAATGTTACACAGCCTGGTCATTGAATCGGATAAAATAGGACGCTGCAGTTGCAAAAAACCGTTGTCGTTTGTTTCACCGATGACGGTTTTTCAACCGGCATCCGAGTTTATCCGATTATGACGCCAAACTGAGTTCCACTTCTGTTATGAGTGTTATGTTTTCCTGAGTGAAGTTATTTGTCCACAGACGGTGATTACAGCGTTGAGATGGTTCTGGATGAATCGAAAGGGCGTTCCAGCTCTTGATAGAAAAAAATAGGATGACTTTAGTTCTTGTCATTCCTTGGTCGCAGTAACTTTTGCCTCGAAAAGTCTGGAATTCCTCTGTCCTGTCTGTGTGCAAAATGGCAACTGGACACTGGACAGTGAATTCACCCCCATCTGTGATTTCCGTCCATTCACTGACATTTCAAGGCGACTTGAATTGTTCGAGGCGGCTTGAATTGTTTTCTGGCATCTGTGTCCTCGCGATCTCAGCTGCGCCTACCACCCTCTTTCACGCTGCTCGAGATGAAATGCGCCGAACTCATTCTAACGCCCAAGTTCGAGGTCCCACAATTCGATTTAATCCTTATTTCCACAGTTTTTTCCCGCGAACCTCCAGGGATTGGAATGCCCTTACTCGCCCTTTCATGCATACCATTCAGCGCAATGTATTGGTCTGATTTTGCTCATGGTAAACACCGAGTCAACTTTTCAATTTTCCTTTTTAGTCACTTCTACCTGCATTTGTAATTTTTTTCTCTTTCCTGTCACGAGACTCCTAGACCATGTGCATTGTTTTTAACCTTTGACGTGTCATACCATTTGACTAGAAATTAAAATAATAATAATAAGTAATAATAATTTCTTGTTTTGCCCACAGAATTTTGTTGGGTGTGCTTGCAATATCTTGGATCAATGGCACGAAGTTTCGAAAGCCATGTGATGTCTCTGTTTCTTTTTCTGCAGGCCCATCTGAAGTCCTTTTGGCTGTTTGTGCCGATGAACTTGGGTGTCTTCAGGTGGCCCATTTCCCGATGGATTCCTTGCCACTTGCCAGCCATCTGTTGTGAGCGTGGAGGCTTTCGTTTTGCTTTGTGGCATGCTGAATAGATGGCAGTAATGTGGCGCTACCTTTTGACCCACCTTTCGTTTCTCTCGAGAGATGGCTCTGGTATTGCAAACTTCTTCTCTGCTCCTGCAGATGGCAAAACGCGTGACTGTTTCATGTTTCTTCCAACGTTTCCAGTGGAAATCTGACCTTGTCCGATGCAACCCACGAGCTTGTTGCCTTTGATGGCCATTTCCAGAGGGACAAAAATGTTTTGTCCCTTTTTTGCAGCATTTGGTGAAACCACCTCGAGGGACTTGATTTGGATTTTGGCCGTCCTTTTTCTGGCAAACCAACATTGACCTTTGCATTTCGCTTGTTGTCAACCCACTGGTTGGTGTCCGCCAATTACTTGTCAACCTGCTGCTTGTTATCTGCCCATTAGGCTCGGAAAACGTCCCCGAAGTTCGCGTGTCCACATAATTTGTAATTTGTAATTTTAATTGTAAATTTGCCATGTAAATGCAAATATAGACATAAAATCACACTAAATTACACAAGAGAAAAAAGAACAAGGAAATTAAACGACTGTTCAAAAACATCACAAGAGAGCGAGAGAAAAAGCTCATGGCAAAAATGAACAATTAATGCGGAATGCCAAGAGATCGAGAAGTGATGTTGAACTCTAAAGTGCAGGAGAATTTCTAATAAACTTAGAGTCCTTGGGGAGGGTATTCCACTCCCGAAGGGTTTTCGGAAAAAAAGAATGAAAGTGAGCGTTTAACTTTATCGTCGGAACCAAAAATTTGTTGGTATGGGACCGGCTACTATTAAACTGACTCGCTCGTATTTCACATGGAAGATCTATAAGCAAAGAACCCTTTAGGATTTTTTTCAAAGTGTAAAGGCGTCTGTGCGACCTTCTTTGAAATAGGGGTGATAGCCCGAGGTCACCAAGCATAGCCGTTACACTGGATGTGTAGCGGTAGTCATTCATGATGAAACGTGCAGCACTTCTCTGCACCTTTTCAAGAGCGTCAATGTGACTCACAAGAAAGGGATCCCAGGCACAGCACCCATATTCGAGAATCGGCAGGACAGTGGTTTTATAGGCCATTAACTTGATACCTTTTTCTGTGTGAGACAGATTGCGCCGGATAGCTCCTAAAGCAGCCTTGGCCTTGTTGACAACGGTGCTGATATGCTCAGTCCATGTATCTGCTGATTCTTTCGCACAACCACGGGGGCACCTGAGCCAAAAATGTCCATTTCTATGGCAATGTTCAGGTCAGGACTTGGTACCTACCTATGCAGAGAATTATTATTCCGACTGGAAGGCCATTTGAATTGTTTCAATCGTGTCGCAATCCTGCTCGGTTCCCTGACAAATTGCAGGAAGTTGACAGTTGGAATTCTTGGAAAACCAGAAGGCTGGAAAAGTCAGCAAATCTTTGAAAAGGTGGAAAAGTATGCGGTTTTTTGAAAAAGTGGGGAAAATCAGGAATTTTTTTTTTGCAGAAGTCCGGCAGCTGGACACAATGCCGGCCCTTTGGCGTCGATCAGAATCGAGCAAAGACGAAACATCCAGGTGGAGATGAGGTCGTTGGATTTGTTTTCCTCCGAGGGATATTGTGGGGAAAAGCTTTTTTCGGTGCATCCCGATTCCAAAATTGAAAGAACATCTTGCTGTGCGTGTGCGCCCTCTTTTCGAATCGTGAAACGGGATGCTTGTTTTTCTTTCATCATCACTCAACAGAGTCCTCGATTTTTGTTGGATCTTGGGACCTGATGTCCCCATGTTCGTTGACCTTGGCTGACGAAGGTTTGGCATTGTTCGTTGGCATCAGAGCGTTGCAATTCGGAACAGAATACCGGCCAACATTTTAAAATGCTGGTCTGAACGAGTTTTTACACATGCTCAAGTCGTCGAAATAGCAGGAAGATAAGGTTAGGCTTGGTTAGGTGTGAGTTCGGTTGTTTTGTTTATCACATAGAGCAAGGGCGCGAACTCGTCCAGTCCAATGTCGGCATGTATTCCGAACGAACACAAGGATCAGGCAGATGGAACAGTTCCAATTCAACGATCTTTGCCAGGGCCATTGCAGAAATCATATTTTCCGGCATCATTCTCTTTTTGCAAGACGTGTTATTTCGTCATACCATTTCCCATGGATTGTAATGAGTCAATAGGCAATGGGGTGACAATGTAACAATGCTTTACAAAAAGCGAAGGACGCCTGAAAATATGTGATTTGTGAAATCGCCCTGGCAAAACTAACTGATTTGAACTGCATATGATACCTTTCATTCCGTCAACATTTGAAGGCCAGGCACGATATTCGTTGTTCTTTGACCTTCCTCAGGCATGAGTTTCATGTTGCCTTCTGTTCGTTGACCTTGGTCAAAGCCATCTGTCCGCTCGTGTTTTGCTTTGCTGCAAACGCAAGGTCAGTCGTAGTCAGTGCGGCGCTTTGAGTTCATTTTCCTTTTGGAAAGCGCTTATCTTTCCATTCCAGACAGTCCAAAGCGCCCCAGGCTGTTTGCATCTGACAAAATCTGTTTCAACTATTTTGCAAGCCCGGTGTATCTAACGAACCCCCACATTTCTTGCCCAGGGGCCGTCACAGGGCAGGGGGAGGATTACCCCCCTTTTCTGGAGAAATATCCTTTTTGCGTTCAAACATTTTAATAAAGGGACAAAAGGTTTGCGTCCAAAATGAGCAGAAAAATGTCTTGCCCTTCTCTGGGGGACTCCCCCAGGCTCCTGCCATAAGGGTTCTCCCTCTTTGGGGAACCGCTGGGAAGTGGGGCTCTGTCCGTCCCGGACTCCAGTCGTCGGTGCGCGCACTCGGCACTAGTCTGGCTGGAGTGCTAAATATAACCGCCACGATTCTTGCCATCACCACACTCCACGACCTTTCTAACGACTTTGCCTTTTCCCCAGTTAGTTATTTATCTTTATTTTTTACTTCAGTTTCGCGTGACAAAACTCTCCTATTCCTGCACATATACACACGCAGTGTGGGCCAAAAATAAGACCTTTTTACACCGCCTGTTTCCGCTTCGATCGAATCCAGGCCCCGCAGGGGGTTCGAATTAACCAAATTTCCTGAAGATGGCTTTCCCAATGCACACAAAACATTTTTGTGAGTGTACGTTGTTCACAGACAATGTTTTTCTAAATCCGGGAATCGACCGAACCGAAAAGAGATTTAAAACTGTGTGTATCCGTTTTTCTGGACTACCACGTTCAGGTTAAAACTGCCTCCCTCCCCTTCGCCGCCCGAGTGTGTTGCAAGTTGAATTTCAAGTCTCTCCCCAAGCCCAGCCCTCCCCCATCATAGTACCCTGTTTTGAATGGGTTCAGTCAGGAAAATATAATCGTTTCCGTTCCTTCTTTGATGTTGAAAAACTTAACCCTTTGGTTGCGACCCCATCCGTTGCCTTCTGCCGGTTTTTAACTGGAGGGCTTTTTCACGGATTTTACTCATGTTTTCCCGGCGCCATGGCGTCACTGCACCGGCCGTACGTGCGTTCATGCAGACGTTTCAAAAGTCCCGTTTGTGGCCCGAATTTTGAACCCATTGACTTCCCGCAACTCTCTGTGAAAAGGATGGTCATGTACATTTTGGGCACACGGGTGTTTTTGGGCATACATACAATTGGGCATGCGGGTGTTTTTCAAAATCAAGGAAAAATATTTAGCACGGTTTCTTTTCCAACAGCCAGGGTTTTTCCATTTGAAAATTGCGTTCTTGTGCGGATCCAGCGGGAGTCAAGAGAGGGGCGACCGCCCCCAGCCTCGTGGTGCAAAATATTGGGCATTCGGTAACAGTTCGGAATACCTGCCGACATTGAACTGAACGAGTTATCACCATTGCTCTCTGATATACTAAAAGCTAACTAAACCTAACCTAACCTGACCTAACCCAACCTAACCTGTCCAAACACACCTATCCTAACCTATCCTACCCTACCTACATCGTCCTCATCTCCCTATCCTATTTTAGTTGCTTGAGCGTGCAGGAAAACTCGTCCAGTTCAGCTTTTTTCAGATGTCGGCAGGTATTCCGAACTGCAACCGGGCATTCATAGGAGGTGTGATCTACCAAAGAAGTGGTCATAAGTCGTCCGTACACTGGGATGTTATTCGGCGGTCATTAAGCGCTCCATTGTCCGTTTCAATGCTTTGGCAGAGGTGAACCACGAGAGCATTGAATATGTCTCCTTACCTCCACCACCCCCTTCCCTCATTGCGATTGATTGCACCTGAAGATGAAATAACAACGTGAGGCTTGTTTCGAAGTTTACCTGCGGCCAGCAGTGCAGTCAATCAACGCAATATTTGCACAAGGCGAACACTGTCGCATCGCACAAGCGGAGGGCTTGATCTTATCTATAGAACGGGTCGATCAATTAACGGATTCCAGAACATTGGGGATGGTTGGAAGGACGCGGCGCATAGGTAGAGGTCGAGAGGGCGCAGTCCGCCTTCAAAATGAGCACATTGACCTTGGACTTCTTCATGAGATGGATTTCTGCTGTGGTCAAAACGTGCCCATTTTATGTGTTGCAAGCGCTTGGGAGAGGAGGCGTCCAGGATTGCATGATTTTTGTTGAATCATCAAAAGCCTCATAAAGCCAACGGCCATTTTCAAATCCGTTTTGCGACAATCCATAAAGTTTTAAATCACTGGGTCTTTTGAAACCCACCATTTTTGTGGCCACCTCGACCACCACCTGCCACGTCCCCATATTTGCATCATTTTTAAATTCCGCCCGGATTGACCTGTTCCAGGTCAAACCGCTTCTGCTTGTGCGATGCGACAGTGTGGGGAGGTGGCTTGTGCAATTCCGCCCCCTCCGACAAAACAAGCCTCACGTTGTTATTTCATCTTCAGGTGCAATCTATCGCAATGAGGGAAGGTGGTGGTGGTGGTGGTGGTGGGTGGTGGAGGTAAGGAGACACATTCAATGCTCTTGTGGTTCATCTCTTCCAAAGCATTGCAACTGACAATGGAGTACTTGATGACCGCCGAATAACAACCCAGTGTACGGACGACTTATGACCACTTCTGTGGTAGATCACACCTCCTATGAATGCCAAATATTGTTATTTGAGGCATAATGGGGAAACTCCTCAATTTTGCACCACAATGGACCCCAAACCTCAAGGAGCTCTCTTCGTTGAAACCCTGGACTTCATGCCGTTGCTGGATCGTGACTCGCAGCCAATTTTACGCCAAGGAAATGATAGATTTTAAAATTTGACTTCACACCGGACAAGTCGGTTAAGCTTGTAATTTTATGCCACAGATTTGACAAATTTTAAATTTTTCCACCGGACAAGTCGGCAAAGTGGGTGTATTTGTCATGAAAGAGAATGGTAGGGTTTCCTGTTGAGTTCTTTGAACAATGATTCTGTGGATTCAACCCGATTGCTGCAGAAACCGCGTGTCAACAGGCGCGATCGAATTGACGCAAGTGATCTTGACGCGATTGCCAGATCGTTTCGGTGCGGGAACACTCAGAGCTCGACTTCTTGGCTTCAACCTGTTTGACAACGTCTGGTGGAGTGGAAAGACAGGCATTTGTGTCCACAAAATGAGATTGCAGGCAGATTTGTCGGGGTGTGAAAACCCGGACGCACGCAATTGAGCAGTTTGTGGTTTTCCTGGCACTTCAGTTGGACCTTGTATGTTTCTTTCTTTGCATGCACTGAATGCGGTTTGAGACGGGTCGTTGCTGAAGGCGTCCCACACTTGACTTCAGCCAGGAGGCGCTTCAGCCCATTGCTTAATTCAGTTCAGCCACACACGCACGCACGCAAACAGCCTTGGATATTTGGGTTGTTTTAATTTTGGCTCCCTCTCATTTCGCACTAACCTCTCCTTTTCTTTGGCCTTTCCCGAGGGGTTTTCGGCGGCACCTTTTCGTGGCAAACTTTCAGCATTTTCAGGCCTGGCTCGGCTTTTCGCATTCCGTGTTGCGCCATTTCGTTTTGACGTCATGCCTCCGACTCAGGCCACTATTGTCTTGGGGATTTAGGCGCTCAGGTACCGATACCTATCTTGGAAATAATTAATTGATAACGTGTCATCCGATGATGATGACACCGATGGAAAAGAAATGAACGATTATTCCAACACCTGCCACCTCATTGCAAAACATTTAAACGGCACCGCTCGCTCGCTTTGCGTCAGCGGCTCCGAGGACATTTTCATTCCACTCAGCATCAGCTTGCTCCCGTTATCCAAAATTAGCCTTGGGATTAGGTACCTATTTTGCAAACCGATTCTTTTGCCTTTGTTTTCAGTGTGTCGCTGGAAACAAAAGGGGTCAATTGACACTTCTGGTGGGTGGCAGAGTTGTGAATTAATGGCATTCATGAACTTTTGGAGGTTTCATTTTGGGAGGGAAATGACTGCGTTATGCAGCGATCATGCCACAAGACCAAATCAAGGCGGCCGGAAGATTTCATTTTTAACGAGGTGAAATTTGAATAAGCATTCAACTCAGTGGTACATGGCCTTTTTAGCAAACAAACCATCTAACCTACCAAACCCAACCCTAACTTAGCCTAACCTAGCCTGACCTTCCCCCTTGCGGACAGGTTGAGCTACATTCTTAGTTGCGTGTCATCAGCGAGAATAGATTGTTGAATATCGTATTTGGGTGCATGTTTCCTTCTCTTGGGGGCGTCGTCCCCGCGCTCCCCCATTTGAACTGGGCGGAAGCCTTGAGGTTTCATTGAAAGCCGAGAATGGAATCCGCCTCCTTGTTGCCTGCTTCGGCTATACGTGCGAGCGTCCAAATACTGCAATTTGAAGAACATAAATTCACATAAAACCTTTATGGTGGCAGAATAACGAACGTCCATGGATCGGTATTGCTCCGTAGTTTTTTTTTTTTTTTTTTTTGACGAATGGCTGAAAAATCTGAGAATCAGACAAAATCGATGGGGTCTGTTTTCGGCTGTGCATTTTTGATTTTTCGATTTTGGAAACCCACCTGGAAATTTCAGGAATTTGGAAATTTCCACCTGGAGAAACTCGAATGCGAAAAGTGAGGAAAAATGCATGAAGAAAACCTGAAAAATCCATGCATGGTGTTTTTGAAGAAAAATTATGGCAGAAATTAAGGCATGAGTTGCCTATACGATGCCATTTGTGGACCCAAAATTAAAATTGTGGCCCCAAAATTAAAAAATAAAACAAAAACAAAATAAAAAGCAAAACATGAAAAACTTGTGGGCCCAAAAATAAAATTAAAAATATGTGGACCCAAAAGATCTGTGGGCCCGAAAAAATTATGATGAAAATGGGCCCGAAAATTGGGCACATAACCGAGAAACCCAAAATAAAAATAAAATTGTGGGTCGAAAAATAAAAAAGGCCCAACGGAACCCCACTGTACCCCCTCCTGAATGACCCTCACTGCACTTGGTCCATCTGTGGCAAATGTTGAACTGGTTCGATCGAATCTTTCATCTTCTTTTCCATTGTTGCATTTGAAGGATGATGCATCCATCTTCTGAATAAGCTCTGTTGAGATTTGAGTCTGAGCGTGAATGGCAATGGGGGGGGGAATTAATTTGGTTCATGGTTGAAATGAAATAGGCGCCCTTTCTGGCCAGCTGGATCAGAATTTCGGTATACTCTCCGTGGGGTGATCCAGTGTGGATTAGCGCTAATCCGAGGTTGCAGAGTAATTTTTTTCCATTGAAGTAAATGGCGAAAATTTAATTCGCAACCTCGGATTAGCGCTAATCCGCACTGAATCACCCCACGGTCTGTGTCGTTGATGACACATTTCAAAGTGACCTTATACGCAATGTGCTGAGTTGGGTCAGATCAGGCAAGTCATTAGTCAAGGTTAGGTTGGGTTTCAGTCTGGGTTTAGTTGGATCTATTCCAAGCCAATGTAACCCGACCTGACATAGGTTATTTTGGAGTGTGTTACCGACAACCAGAGTGCGAAGGTGGTTGAAAAATTTGACATACTTCCAATAGTGTTCGGGTGCTGAAATTTGGAACACTCGTAACTCTATCATTTTGACATATGCCTACAAATTTTTGTTTCCGGGAATCTAGGTGTGGCTATTTTGGATCATGTGAGTTGGTCACACTAATCTGCTGCAGTGCGACTGCATTGTAACACATCGTTTTTCAATTCTTTCTTTATTCGTCGGAGTTGCCTCCTATTGAAAAATAACACACATTTACATCAAGAATTATGCACACAAAAGCAAAGGGTAAAATAATTTACAACAAACACATATGAATGCATATTGCCTCGTGTCAACTACACAAGCCACCAAAACATGTTGACCGGTACTCCTTTATCGGTTCCCGCTTTCTAGACGTTCCATGAGAATATCTAAACTTAGCGGATCCTCAAAAATTTCCGCCGGTAGGGAATTCCACTCAGTTATAGATCTTCCCAAGAATGAAAATTTTCCAACATCTTTACGAAATTGCCTCAGACGTCGCATAAAGTCATGATCCTTACGAGAAAGATACGTAGGCGGGTCAATAGAAGGGAGCATATCCTCCCACCCTCCCACTTTTGCAAGAATTTGGGCTATCCCGCACAGACGAAAACTCCTTCTTCTTTCACTCAATGTCTTCCAGCCCACATCGTTGTTGTGGCGATCCAGAGAGCAGTGCTCTCAAGCTTGGAAGCCCGCATGTTCTATAAATTTGACAATCCTTGTGAATTTGCAGAACATGCAGGGATTCCGAATTTGAGAGCAGCTGCTTTCTGGATCGTCACAGCAACGATGTGTGCCAAACTCAGTCGCACAATCGCAGATCATCATCACCAAATGACATGATCCCAAATTGCCACAATTTCTAGTTAGTAATTCTAAATCATCATCGCTGGCAAGCAGACGAAAAACACATAGATGTCAAGTTTTTAGCAGCAATGTAGCACCATCCCTGAATTTTGCCATGCCCCCATCTTACTCCTTGAAACCTAACCAGCGCAGAACTGATAATGTCCTTTCATATCAAGCTCCAATTTGCAAATCCAACAGATACTTTAATTCGTTCTTCCATCGAACAATAAGGGATTGGAATTGTCTCCCTTCAACAGCCCCTCTGGTTTCGCGTGCCATTAGAGTTCTGCGGACGCCGCACCAATTGTAGCATGTGAATGTTGTTTACTGTTTTCTTTTCACCTTTTTTATTCATCGACTTGAACCTTTCTTACGTGTATGACCAAGTATCGAACCAAGTATCGTGTATGACCAAGTATCGAACGAACCTGTGCCTCGATTGTGGCAGTACCTATTGTTTGTTTTAAAAAAATATTAATTGACGGAAACAAAAATTTGTGGGCATAATTCAAGATGATGGAGTTACAAGTCTTCCAAATTTCAGCACTCGAGCTCTGCTTTAACCACCTTCGCAGGCAAGATCGACCTTGTTCACACAGCAGCTGTTCGCTTTTCGGCATTGTTGTCGCGCAAGCTGATAACACAACATCAAAACTGTCACAAAACTGTTTGTCTCCTGACAATTGAAGCTAATCTTCCCCTCCCTCCCTCACTTTGTGATTGATGATTGACGGCGGGCAAGGTAGCCAATCAACCCCCTCACTTTCATCATTGAGGAATGAGCGTGCAGCTGGGTTGATTTGGCCATTGCATAATTTCTTTCGGTCGTTATTCCCATTGACTTTGAAGAAGGAATGAAGGTCTGCAGTTTTTGATTTCCATTCGTTCCCATCAGATGCCACCCTTAATTTCGGTTCGACACCTCCTCACGTGGTCGGCCGAAAGGAATGTGGCATTTGTGTTAATTACCTAGGAGAGAGTGGGCAGGCAGGCAGAGCCGAGAGCGTCTTTGCATAACACGCCTCGGAAAACAAGTTTCACTGGAGTTTGCCTGCGCCTTAGCTCTTGTTATGTGCCTATCTATCATATTTACTGTCTAGGGAAGTTCTTTAGGGTTTGCAGGCCATTGCAGCTGTGGTTGCATTCGTATCCCAGTTCTAGTTAGGTACCTCCTAGGTAGTTAGTGTAGTGACAATCAATAATATCGGGATTTCAATTCAATCCAGGACAAGCGGAAGAAAAAGGAACGTAGGTTTATGACAACTTTCCAGTCAGTGCAGTGATACAATTCGCCTGGCTGATTTGTTACAGTTGTTAGGCTATGGAGTGAGGAGCCTGGTGTCGACTTGTTACCAGTGCTTGCTGTGCTGACTGCTGTGCCGTGGCTTCTTTTGTTTTCACCTTGCGACCATGAAGAAATGCCAGGTGGATTGTGCCGCCTCGGGCCCAATTAGGTAGACCGGCGCAATCGGACGCAGGCGACGATACTCGTACAGTCAACCGACGCTGAGTGGCTGGGTTTTATTGCACTGGCAATACATACCTGGCAATTATTACAACCGCCTTTGCGTCTCGGTTTGCACTCGCCAACCACGTGTTTCCGTGCTCACGCTTCCTGTGTTTTGTTTCTTTGCTTCGCTCGCTCCTCTCTTCCTGGTGAACTCGAACGCAAACAAGTGTTGCGCAATGGACAAAAAGAACTCCAAGGCTGTTACAGTGGAAGAAAATTGCCTTCGGATGTGCTGGAGGTGCGATGTTTGCCATGCTGCACCACACGTTTCCTGTTAAGAGGACCTCTCTTGTCAGTGGTAAGTTTTTTTCCTTTTCTCTTTGATTATCAAGGTAGCCTTGAGTTGCCTAACAACCTAATTGAAAATTTGCGCTGTTTTTCGTTCAGAAACGTGTTTTTTATTTTTTTTTCACAGATTGCGCGAGAATCCTCATCGACAGTTCGTATTCTGACTGATGCATGTTTTTGTAGCAGAGCCAATTTCACGGACGTGGTTTGCGCTTTACCTTTCGTTTTCTCTCGGTGAGAGCAAGCCGAACCCGACCTTGCTCCCAACCTGAATGACCAGCATTTGCTGTTGTCAACCTACGGCGTGGTGTCGGCTTATCAAACCAACAAAAAATGTCAGCTAAATTTGGCTTGGCATGCTATGGGTGCCAATTCCAAATTGTTGTCAGAAGAAGATGCTCTGGGTAGACCATGGATGTTCACTTTCTCCTGAATGCTTTGGGCAGCCCTGAATGCTCACTTTTTGCTGAGTGCTTTGGGCAACTGCACCCTTTCCTGAATGCTTTGGGAACTGAATGGTCACATTTACTGAATGCTTTGGGCAACCCTGAATGATCACTTTTTCCTGAATGCTTTGGGCAACTCTGAATGATTACTTTTCCTGAATACTTTGGGCAACCCTGAATGGTCACTTTTCCTGAATGCTTTGGGCAACCATGAATGGTCATGAAATTTGTCATGAATGATCACTTTTCCGAATGCTTTGAGCAACCCAACCCAACCCTGAATGATCACTTTTCCTTAAATCTTTAGGCAACCCTGAATTATCACTTTTGGACTCTTCACAATGTTTCGGAACTGGATGAGAAATGTGCATATTGTTCTGACATGGGAATTTCTTCATTTGGTGTCTGGTGTGTGTTCTTGTGTTTTACGAAATGCCAAAATAGAGAATAGAGAAAAGTTTTTGACTCGTAAATATGTCAAGCTTCTCCGTCAACTTTCTTTCACGGGTCGTGTTCGGTTACAGTTCCTATAAGACCTGTCTTCTTCATGTGCAGTCGTTCAAATTTGCGCATGATGTGCGGTTTATCGGCGGACAGAAAACAGCAGATTGACAACAATTTATAAGTCGACGCAAAGCTCTAGCATAACGTTTAAAGGAAGAAGTGGAGTAACGTCGGGATTTCCGTGTTGTCAAACCACAGTTAAACAAATGGAACTACTCTACTCTACTGTTCCTACCTGCTCTTCTACTGTGGTCAAACTGTGTGTTGCTGGATTGCGGCGTTTAAAGGGGGTATCATCTGCGGACAGAACCGAAACACATGCGAATGAATGGCGGATAGCAGTGTGATGCCCACAGAAAATTAAATTTTTCCTGAACAAAGCGACGGATTTTGATGTGGTTGCGTATGGTGCAAAGCAAAAAAATGAGCGCTCTCTCACATGTATAATGATCCCAACCTTTCGTCGGGTAAAACTCTTAAACCATTCGGGGAACAAAAGTGCTCAAGTTTCGATGTTATAAAATTCCGGGTTCCTGTCAGGTATTTTCAAAGATTATGCGATTTTTTCCGTTGCAACATGGTTTCTACCTGCGGAAAAGTCGTAGAGGAAACCTTCCAGTTTCCAAAAATACCAAAATCATTGAATTTGAACACCATTCGGCAATTTTATGGTCAGAGATAACGCGACATGGCGGCATCGTTTTGTCTGAGCGGGGAAGAGGCCGCGGCTCCCTTGAAATCCCTGGGAGTCGCGGCCTCTTCCCCGCTCAAAAACAAAACGATGCTGCCATGTCGCGTTGTCTCTGGCCATAAAATTGCCGAATGGTGTTCAAATTCAACGATTTTGGTATTTTTGGAAACTGGAAGGTTTCCTCTACAACTATTTCATTGATCGTTGCATGAAGACGCCTTTTGCACAGCGTTTTTGGACTTTCCTCCGCCAGAAAAAGCGTGGAACCAACATCCCTGTACTTATAGATAATGAGGGCAACCATCTCACAGAAGCAGTTGACAAAGCGGATATACTTGTCAAGTCCTTTCGAACTAACTTTAAGAAATCCACTAAATGTGCTCAAGTTTCAATCTCTAATTCAATTACTCAGACAGAATCAGTTATTAGTGAAGTTAATCCAGTTCATAGGTAGCTCTTGTTTTCTACCCGAGCGAATAGAATTCTTTTTCAGTAAAAATGAGATAGAGCGTGTTATTACAAATCTCTGCAACAAAAAGGGTCCTGGTGCTGATAACATTCCTGTCGTCCTTGTCAAAACTCTTAAATATGAATTATGTAAATTTCTTGAAATTATCTTTCTTAAGATCCTGGACTCTGGCCAGTTCCCCTCGCATTGGAAAGAAATTAATGTCTGCCCTGTTCCCAAAAAGGGCACACTCACTGATCCTGCTAATTTTAGGCCAATTTCGATCATCTCTGTTGGTCCAAAGGTTTTCGAAAAAATGTTGCATAACCTGATTTGTATGAATACGTTGAAACAAACGGTATAATAAAGTCAAGACAGCATGGATTCCGCAAGCATAAATCCTGCGAAACTCAGCTTATTGAGCTTATTTTTGATATAGCCAGTCACTTTGAAAAGAAAACTGTTACACACGCCATATTTATAGACTTGGCCAAGGCTTTTGACAGCGTTGATCACTCGCTTCTTCTTCGAAAGCTCACTCGTCTATCATTTCCTTTATTTATCGTCCAACTAATTGAGTCGTACTTGACACACCGCAAAGCCAAGGTCCTAGTTGACCATATCCCGTCTAGTGAACACATTGATTCTGAGTCTGGTGTACCTCAAGGTAGCGCCCTAGGTCCCCTCCTTTTCATACTTTATATAAATGATGTATTTGATACCGTTGATTGTGATATTAGATTATACGCAGACGACATAGTTCTATATATAAGCCAATTATCACCGAAAATGATATCCTTGTTCTGCAGTCCAATCTGGACAAGCTACATGTCTGGTGCAATGAATGGAGCATGAGTGTCAATGTTTCAAAATGTGCTTTTGTAAATTTCCACCCGCGTTTCTCATCCCAGCCTCATGCTCCCACTCAATACCGTATCAATGAGCAAATTATCCCAACTGAATCTTCAGTGAAATATCTTGGTGTAAAACTGCATGAAAACCTTGAATGGAGCACCCACATAAACATGGCAGTTGGCAAAGCAAGGTCAGCGTTGGGATTCCTGAAACGCAATCTCTCGCACGCAGACAGCTCAGCAAAACTCCTAGCTTACAAGGCGACAGTCCGACCTCACTTGGAATTTGCTTCAACTGTTTGGGACCCATTCCTTGTATCCCATGCTGACATTATCGAGCGCGTTCAACGCTGCGCTGCGAGGTTTATTTTTAATAATTACCAAAGAACTGCCAGTGTCTCGCAAATGCTACTTGATCTTGAGCTTGATCCTCTCCACCTGCGCAGAAAGGAGAAAAGACTGGCATTGTTGTGTAAAATATTTCAAAGAAAGGCGTTAATTGAAATTCCGCAACAATTTTCACCGAAAATTTCAAAACCGGCGTGCGCTGCATGACCTTCAATTCCAACTTCCTCTGATCAAGGCCCGCACATTTCAATTCTCCTTCTTCCCGCGAACCCTGCACGACTGGAATAATCTGCCGAAAGACTCGCCTCTACTAAAATGTCCTTTTCCGCAATGAAAAATTGGGCCTGCCCTTGATAAACTGCTTTTATTGCTAATTTCCTTTTAAGTAATTGTTGAATAAATGATTAATGTCGATTGAACCAATGTATGTTAATTTTGTCATTGTATGTTTGGATGATTGATTATGAATGTCTCTTTTGTACCAATCTTTTGACAAATTTGCGAAAAAATTAAGCAAATAAAATAAAATTGAAATTGAATTGAATTGAATTGAACTCTTCCGCAGGTCGAAACCATGTTGCAACGGAAAAAATTGCACAATCTTTGAAAATACCTGACAGGAACCCGGAATTTTATATAACATCGAAACTTGAGCACTTTTGTTCCCCGAATGGTTCAAGAGTTTTACCCGACGAAAGTTTGAGATCATTATATGTGTGAGAGCGCTCATTTTTTTGGTTTGCACCATACGCAACCACATCAAAATCCGTCGCTTTGTTCAGGCAAAATTTAACTTTCTGTGGACATCGCACCGCGGTCCGCCATTCACTCGCATGTATTTCGCTTCTGTCCGCAGATGATACCCCCTTTAAACGCCGCAATCCAGCAACACACACGGCGGAGAGATCATCACGGGGGTAACGCTAACTCCGTGCTGCGAGGTAAATTTTTGCCATCTGCTCCAATGGAAAAAATTTAACTCGCAGCTCAGAGTTAGCGCTACCCCCGTGATGATCTCTCCGCCGACAGTTTGGCATAATTTTGCTCCCATTTGGCTCCATGTTAAATGAAGCACAGTTCTTCCACTTCTTCCTTTAAACGTTGCGGCTCCAGGTTGACGACAAACAATATGCGTGAAATCTCAAATCACTTCTGGCCTCCAATGTTGACAACAGGTCTTTGAAGCTGTTGCCCATTTGTCGTCATGCCAGTGATTGTGGCCATGCGTGACGTTGAGAGTTTTCAAGAGTGTTACCACAAATGACGAAAACTTTTGTTTGTATTCCACACGATTTCCATCTAAAAGCACAGCTCTGCGGCTCAGAAAGCAAAGAAAAAGTGGAATTTCGAATCTTGATTGAGACACTCGCGTCATTCGGTTCCAATGACCTGCTGCTTTCTTTTTCGTTGCGATTGTTGAGCTCTTCGAATCCCTCTTTTAACTTTTGCAGGTTGCCATCTGTCACTTCTATTCAGCTTTTTTCAAACTTTGATTTTAAAGTTTGAAAACAAAGCCAGCAGATTCGGAACGATGACATTTTCTTTTGACAAACAAAAACCTGGGCCCCGGCCAACAATTTAAAAACGCAGGACACTGCCAGATGGTGCGGTTATCAGCAGTCGTCCACCCGCCGGTGGCATATAAATTTCCATAATCCGCCCCAACGTTTGTTCTCTGGCCAGTGGTGGCCTTCCATTTTCGGCTCTCATCTCACTCTTTCCACCGTTGGAACAATTCAGTTCAGTCATTCCCTCCACCTGGTCTCGGGAGCCAGCCTGTCTGTGTTTATTTTGCAAAGGCAAATGGAGGAGGACTCGTTAGGCTGCAACCAAACCAAACCAATGTCAGTTGTTTTTAGGCAGCGTTAGAAGCGGCAAGCTCTGATGCACTGTTATTTCATCTCGGTTGCGGTTTTCGGCCACAAACGGCATCCAGGTTCGGGTTTTACGGAAATTGAGCGTTTCTCAACTGTCCTTCCGAAGTGGGGTGTTTTCTGGGGAGTGCGGTGCATTCGTTCCATCGACTGTTGTCGAGGGCAGATTCAGTCGGGTCGTGCTTGTTTGATTTTGATATGACTGGCGGCTGGACTGCCTAAATTCCTACGTCATCACATTCACCTTTTATTTACAAAATAAACTGACTTAACCCTATCCTTACCAGTTCTTCACTCATTCCTGACCCATCCTGTCGTGTCCAAACCTCATCCCAACCGAAAAATGACAATTTTCAGAAAGTAAAAAATCAAAAAGTGGGACGGTACCGCCCACGAATTTAGGCTGTCCAGCCGCTTCCTCGATTTGCAGACGTTTGCCCTCGGACGTTTGCAACTCTAGAAACAAGCCATTCAGCTTGCTGTGTGAGAATGTGGCGAATTTGGGCTTGCTGATACCAATGGCGTATTTTACTTATCAAAACGAATCCGGCTGTGTCCCGATTTGGCGCTTGGACAAAAAAGCAAAATAAAGCAACACCTAACCTAACCCAATCAACGTAACCTAGCCTAACCTTACCGAACCCATTTTCTGTGTTCAGAGTGTTTTCTTGCCTTTTTTGTGGCTCGGGACTTTTGCATGCACTTAGATGGAAAAGTGCCCGATTCGTCAAATACGATTAATCAAAAAGATTAATCAAATACGCCTTGGTGTGATTGCACTGTTGTATTTACAAGATTGTTCTTTCTTGCTTGTTTTGTTTGACTTGGCTGATCGATTGACTCGACTTTCCATCCAAGTTGGACTTGCAGTCGATTGTTCATGATTGTTCTGTTGACTTCGTGACCTCAATTGGGCTGCAGGCCTTCATGGACTCAGTTGGGCTTGGACTTGATTTCTCTGTTGGATTTCATGATTAAGGTTGGGCTTAGACTTGATTGTTCTGTTGGACTTCATGAACTCAGTTGGGCTTGGACTTGATTGCTCTTTTGGACTTCACGAACTCAGTTGGGTTTGGATTTCATTGCTCTGCTGGACTTCATGAACTCAGTTGGACTTGGACTTGATTGCTCTGTTGGATTTCATGATTAAGGTTGGGCTTAGACTTGATTGCTCTTTTGGACTTCACGAACTCAGTTGGGTTTGGATTTCATTGCTCTGCTGGACTTCATGAACTCAGTTGGGCTTGGAGTTGATTTCTCTGTTGGATTTCATGATTAAGGTTGGGCTTAGACTTGATTGTTCTGTTGGACTTCATGAACTCAGTTGGGCTTGGACTTGATTGCTCTTTTGGACTTCACGAACTCAGTTGGGTTTGGATTTCATTGCTCTGCTGGACTTCATGAACTCAGTTGGACTTGGACTTGATTGCTCTGTTGGATTTCATGATTAAGGTTGGGCTTAGACTTGATTGCTCTTTTGGACTTCACGAACTCAGTTGGGTTTGGATTTCATTGCTCTGCTGGACTTCATGAACTCAGTTGGGCTTGGACTTGATTTCTCTGTTGGATTTCATGATCAAGGTTGGGCTTAGGCTTGATTGTTCTGTTGGACTTCATGAACTCAGTTGGGCTTGGACTTGATTGCTCAATTGGACTTCACGAACTCAGTTGGGTTTGGATTTCATTGCACTGCTGGACTTCATGAACTCAGTTGGAATTGGACTTGATTGTTCTGTTTGACTTTATGAACTCAGTAGGGCTTGGACTTGATTGCTCTGTTGGACTTCTCAACTAAGTTGGACTTAATTACTCTGTTGGACTTCATTTGTTGAGTTGGACTTGGAATGGATCAAGGTAGCTAGACGCGGCTCTGTTTTATGTGATGGTTTAAGTGGTTTAAGCATGAAACAGCTTTGGGATGGATTGTTCTGTTTCATGCAACTGTTTTGCTGGACCTTGCTGCTCTGTTGACTTGGGTGCCCCAAGTATTCTGCTTGATTGTTTTGTTGGACTATTTTGTCCCTTTCCCTTAAACTTGATCCCTTTGTTGAACTTGCCTGTTCGGTTGGACCTGATCTGATTGCTCTGCTGACTCGATCGCCTTGTTGGACTTGATTGCGCTGTGGGACATGAAACAATTTCTCTTGTTGGACTGGATTGCCCCATTGGTCTCGGTTGTTCTGTTGGACTTGACTGGACTGCCTGATATACGATTGCTCTGATGGACTTGATTGCTCTGTTGTATCTTGATTACTCCGTTGGGTTTGACTGCTTTGATACGAAGGTCAATTTTGCTTTTTCCCAGTCTCGCATCCAAAACAGCATGAAGTTGGTTTGTTTTTCTTGTTTCCCTCCAACAATTTTCGAATTTAAACCATGTCATTTTCTCCGCCCGTGCCATCCCACACGCACGTTCACATAAATTTGCCGCCCATTGTCTCAGGCCCCGTCCCCAACAAATTGCCTTGGGGTGTGCAGAGCAGGCATGTCCCCACTTCAAACCCCGTGGCCTTTGCTGTCATCTGAGGCCCAATCCCTTTCAAAATTGGCTCGTTCTGTTCTTCGCCTGGCTCCTTCTCTCCTTCAGTCAGAATTTTCCTTGCAGTTACTCTCTTCCTGAACTCATTTCTTACCTAGACAGGCTGTGGAATCCGTGGACGCAAGCAGGCCTGTCGTTCTCTATAAGTTGTTTCGTATATATTGCAGCAGCCTGCCTCTACGTGGCAGTCCTTCCAGGGTATTCTTATAATTTACAATAATAATAATATCAAACAGAGTTGGGTTGCGCAGCCGTGTAATTTTCGACGGGTTTTCGCATGAAATAAATGGCGTTTGCCTTTGCTTTTGCCTTAACCGAGCGCAATCCGAAGGTAGGTATGCGTGCACGATGGTTGTTCGGGGACGAATTTCTGCAGCGGCCCTTCCAAACCTTGCCGACCGCGACCGCCGTGCCTTTCCTGGGCCTGGTTTGCCCACGCTCTCCTTGCTGGCTCTCGGCGGTGCCTTTAGCCAGCCTGGGAAAACTTTCAGTGGGCCTGCGATAAAATTGTTCGGAAATTTCACAGAGGCGGAAAGCTGCGATAGCCCCTCTGCCAGGCAGCGTTCGTTATGACTCTTTCAGGTTTTTAGGCTTGCTTTTACTTTGCGTTTCTCCGTGGTTGGCAGATGGACTAATTTTTCATTCTTTCTGTCCACCTGATTGCCGTCTGACAAGTGTCTCAGTTATTCTGATTTCTGTTGTTGCCACTGTGATTGGGTGTTTTGTGGAAGTGTGCGTGGCTTGCTAAAAATTGCTCAGCGGTTTTCTTGGAAAGCTGATCGACCGACCGGCCCGCCAACGTTTGACGGATGTCAGTTTTGCTCGTCAAAGAGCGCGAGTCGTTTTGCCAAAGATAAACCGGACAATCAACAGAAATGTCACTCCAGGACCATTGGAGATTGGATTTCTTGGCTATTTGGAGATTGCAATTCTTTGATCTCTGTGTTGTGATGTGGTGAAGGAATTGGCGTCCTCATGCATGCGTTTGCCCCATTCAACTGTAGCCTCCGAAACTTTTTTTCTTTTTTGCTCTCTTGAAGGTGGCAGAAATTAAACGCCAGATTGCAACAAAACTTTCTGAAGTTGTCAGATTTTGACCTCGGTTATAAGCGAGGATCTTTAATTTCTATAGCATGTGGTTATTGCAAAAATCTGAACGGTCGCAATGCATGCATGGGAAAAGCAATTCCGTCGCTACTACACAGCTTCCGCTATGACGTGCTAAACGTGCTTATTGTCTGATTCGAGTAGCAAGGACAAAATGTGTCATCGCCGGTCCACATAGTAAAAATGGCTCGTTTGCCAATTGCCCCCGTTTTGAAAATGGCGCGTTTTGAGTTTCTGATCGGAAATCACGTACCTTTGGTCTTAGAATATGAATCCTCGAAATAACAAAATGATCTGTTTCGCAAAATAACAAATTTCAGTCTTCCCAGGCCAACCGTGCATAAAACTTTGAAAATACCTTAATTTCCGTCATTACTGAATGTGGAACTTGAAGCCTTGAATTTGACGATTTTTTCGTAAAAATTTTGACGTTCACAATCTGGTGGCATTCTGAACCTGTTCTTGTCAGGTTGGTTTGACCTTTGAGGGATATTATCGTCTCCCAAATCCCCTATGGCATCGATGGAGCTCAGTCCCCCAGGCACCCTTGTGGGTGTCACCCCACTTGGCAACTCACGGGCGTCGCATTCCGTTTCTCAAGAAAGTCTTGAAATCTCTTAAAAATGGTTTTCAAACTCTGGTAACTCTGTCGGGTGGTTTTGTTGATCATTTTTTTATTTTTGAAGAAAATTTTTTTTTAATTGTTCACAGCTGTCCTTTTGACCCTCCCTGGTTCCATAAAATTACAAGAATATGACCACATCAGTCCGCGGCTTCGGTTCACTCCGACCTGCCCGCATAGCAATACCTACCTCCCTGGCCCAACGGCCTGATCTTTTGCACACCTGCGGTTCATTCATCTCGTGCAAAGTATAGGGAAAGGCTGTGGATTGTTTGTGTGTTGGGGGTGTTTTCTGAATCTTGATTGATGTTTGGAGCAAGAAAAATGAGAATTTGATCCTTCAAGGTTTGATGATTTCACTGATCCTTCAAAGATTGACCAGATTTTGGGAACATTTTCTGACGAAAAGAAATGCCTAACAAGTTTATTTTATGGTGAACTGATTATTCTTTCAGAAAGTTGGCGAATTCTCCAGGGGCAGAAGGGAAATTGGAATCTTTAGGATGTCGGTTATTTGAGGGAAAAATATTCCTCTTTGGGCAATTTGATGAGAATTCTCTCTTTATCTTTCGAAGGGAAAACGGTTGACTCTTTCAGCAGGGAGGATGTTTCGATGAAAGAAGGGTGAAAATAAAAAGGGTAGGATCCTGAAACAATGGTATTATCTGCGGGGGAAATTGCCCTGGATTTCAGGTTATTTTCTAAGCGGGAAGGGTGGTTTTGTCAGTGAGGACACTGAATGGAAAAGTGGGATTTGTCCAATTGAATACTTCGGCCGATACAATTGGGACATTCTCTGAAGGGAAAGGAGGATGTTTTCGGACGAAATCTATTGAAATGGACGGTATATTCTGGAGGAAAAAAAGTTTATAAATGATATTTTCTCAAGGCAAGGGTGTTTGAAAAAACCCGTGCAATCTGAAATTTTTCATGCAGCTCAACATTTCGATGGTCATTTTAAATGTCCCAACCTTCGACGTTTTGTTTTTTTATTTTGTTTCGAACTCTTGGTTACCATCGGGCCAGCAAAGCGATAGAGCCCCCAGGTGACTCAGTGAATGCAATTGCATGCATGTCTGTGCATAAAGGAAATCACAGTGCATGTGAAAACACAGTAAAATGATTAGATTTCTGCCTAGCCCCTTGTGCTATTGCAACGCGGAAAATTTAAACCATGCATGTGGCAAAAATTTCGGTAACCTGCAATACCTGCCGACATTGAACTGAACGAGTTGTCACCATTGCTCTCTGATATACTTAAAGCTAACTAAACCAAACCTGACCTAACCGAACCTAACCTATCCCAACACACCTTTCCTTACCTATTCTACCCTACCAACATCGTACTCATCTTCCTATCCCATTTTGGCTGCTTGAGCGTGTGTGAAAACTCGTCAGTTCAGCTTTTTTCAGATGTCGACAGGTGTTCCGAACTGCAACCAAAATTCCGGCCTTGCCCCTTCCGCGTATGCAACACGACAAATTTAAACCATGCATGTTGCATAGCAGATTGTTTCAGAGGGGCCAGAGGACATGTTTTCATTTCTGCTGTGCCCCTTCTGCGTATGCAACAGGCAAATTCAATTTTCCGCGTTGCACACGCGGAAGGGGCAAGGCAGAATGAAAAATAATTTCTGACTGAATAAATTTCTGACTGTTGAATAGGTAATTTCTGCAAAGCCGTGCATGCACCTGGAACGAACTGAGATAACATGAGGGCTTCATACGGAAAGCTTTGCTGCCCCAATGGTAACCAAGAGGTCGAAAGAAATTAAAATTAAACAAATTAACAAAATAAAAACGCAACGTCAAACGTTGGGACACCGAAATTGACCCTCGAAATGTTGAGCTGCATGCAAGATTTGCGGTTGCGCGGTTTTTTTGAAACACACTGTATTTTCCTGGGAGATATTTCTTGAAGGAAAATAAAGACGCGGGTTCTTTATAGGGGGATTTTGCAAGCACCTAAATGAAAAGGTTTTGTTTTGAAAATGAAGGGTAGGTTTCTTTGTTGGGGGATGGCCTGTGAACAACGACGGGCGGGCTCACTCATACTCGTACTCTCGTTTGATCATGTCCTCTTTGAAAGGGTCTGTTTGGACCTTGTGAAACCTTAGAACTGTCGACAAGTTCGGAGCGCTGTACATTGCCGAAATCCGACCGGCCTGGTCCAACAGGCAATTTATTGTGGCCCTTTTACCGATCTCATTCTTCTTGGTGACCCTTTTGAATTCTGTTCAATCGGCGTCAGTAAATTACCGCACCTTTTCCCCGGGGGTGCTTGAGAGGGAATTTCACCTCACCTGTTTTGTGGGGTGTTCCTCTCCATGCATGCACGTATACCGTGCTTTGCAAGCATGACACTCTGCACAGCCAATTTCGGCATCGATAAAGTTCTTTGCGAATTGTGCCTTGGGCCTATGCTGGATTGAAGCAAAAATACGAACCCTGTTCCTCAGTTTTCGGTTTTCTCCCAAAATATATACCTGGGTACCTGGCCAAATTATTGAAGGCAGGTATGTAGCTGCTTCACATATGGGCGGGTATAACATCGGGCCTAATGCCCTGCAGGTTCTACATCCTGAATTCTCCTACTCGCTTGGTCGAGATACAGAACGCGAGTTTCCATTTGAGTTCCTTCAGTCCACGCGTTGGTTGTTGCCCTCTGGGGTACAGCTTTATTGGTTGACAGCATGTGCTCGACGACCGCCATTGCCATGCCGCCCCCATTTCCGTTCCTGTTTCGCTTGTCCTCCTCGCCTGTCCGCGGTGTTATCGATCCGTCCTTTGTTTTTCGCAAAGGCAAGTCGCAACGGAAAAACGTTGCCACTGTCATGAATGCGCAGGGGTGAACAAACACAAAAACTGATTTTGGAAAATAACAGGCTTATCAACCCACAAGGTCCGTCCCATCAGGTATAATGAAGCACATTTTATCAAAGTCCAGAAAAATCCATGGACAAAGTCACAAGGTCCCACCATGAGGTCCCGTCCACAAGAGCCTTGACGAGGTCAAATGAAGGAATTCGATGGTCCGTTTGCAAGGTCCCACGATGACAAATAAAGCATTTCTGATGCGATCCCATTTTGTCCACATGATCCAATGAGATGTTTGGGCCCATGGGCCCCCGTCCATCTGGTCCCATTGTGAGGTCAAGCGAAGCATTTTTCATGGGCTCCCGTGCGGTCCCAATATCAAATGATGTAGCTTCAGTTGAGAAACAAAGAAAGGAAACCGCAAATAACGTCCGCAAACTTGGCCTCATTGATTCAAGTGATGTGTTTCCAATGTGGGTTTGCATTCGTATTTATAGCAAGGTATAAAAAAATTCTATCAGCGTTTTTGTAATCGCAGTTGACACTGGAGAACACGATTTCCAAAAATGGGGGCTATGCGAAAATTAAATAAACCTCACAGGCACCACCAAAAGAAATTTCAGGAACTTTGAGGACCATCGAATGGGTTGTAGTTGTGCACTTCCAACGGGATCTGAGCAGGAAGTGTGCTTTGTTGTTGGAAAAAACACCTCTTGAAACTCTCTTGTAATTTCCTGGTCTCCTTCTTTTGGGGAAGGAAACTTTGTCTCTTTCCTTGATCAGGATCTCCTCGCCGCATAACGGAGGCAACTCCATTTTTCGGGCGGGCAAAAAGTCATTTAAAGCAATGAAAACGCGGTGGGTAGAGATTATGTTTTATGTGATGGGGTTTATTGGTTTTCTCCGTGTATATTCCGAGATGGGATCGGCGTGTGTGTGCGTGCGTGACTTTTCCTTATCATCGTCTTCGTCTTCCGTGTATCTATCTCATCCTCAGAGGTCGAAAAAGTCCAACAACGTTCCCTCTACCGGGCAGATAAAAAAAGGACCGTAATTTGAAAATCTGGCTGTGTTATTTTTGGTTTATTGCTTATTGATTTCTCAGAAAGCGGTTTCCAAACCGCTGCCTGCTGTCGTCAGCCTGTCGGAAAGCCTGGTCCGTCATTAGGACAGGTAGGATACCTGTAGTGGTACGGTTCCACTAAGACATTTTCTCGTGTCACTTGTGACGTCATTTTTACATTTTATGGCAAGGCTAAAGCGTGTTATCAGATTGCTGCCACAGCCATGAACACCAAAATTTGACCTCTCTTTCTTCATTCAGCATTTCTTTCCCATGTCACAGTGACAAGTATGGACACTCATCGATGACGTCACTGCTATTTTGGTAGTAAAATCACGTGTCATTGGAAAGGTTGAGGTTGTTCATAAGGGTGATGCTGTG
>JASGXE010011991.1:0-12986 GCA_030068105.1 Sinentomon sp. SZTP_YWyxl
TCAAATTAGTTCGAATCGTATCTGGATCGAAGTGCATTAGACCGAACGTGCATTAGCATGAATTGCGATTAGTCCGAATGCGTTTTACTCCGAGTGGTTTTTAGATCGAATGACTATTAGATCGAATGATTTTTAGGTCGAATTGCATTTGGATAGAATCTCGTTTTGTCAGAATGTACTTTACCCGAACGGCGAATAGACCGAATGCGCATTGGTCCGAACGGTTTTCGATGGTTTTTAGATCGAAGTATTTTTAGTTCGAATGCATTTTAGTTCGAATGGTGATTGGATCGAATTTTCGGTCTAAAAACCATTCGATCTAAAGTACATTCTATTCAGGTACGTTCCCCCATTGTCCCTGGTTTGAACTGTGCGATGCAATTTTGGAATTAAAGTCACAGGGCGGACCATCAGGCCATTGTTTGACCAACCAAATAGAGCAAACCCTTTTCAGGAAAGTCTTTACGTCAAATCACCCACCCACTATTCCCCCAACAGCCTGGGCAAAATATTGGACTTGGTCTTCAGCAGCTCCGACTCCATGTCTTTTCATACAAGCATTAAGCCAGGTTTGTCCGACCATGAGCTAGTTCTGTTTACTGTAAATTGTGACAACCCGCCGCTGCCGCCCGTCCGTCACATGATCCTCGATTATGGGAAAGCGAATTGGGATGAAATTAAGAATTTCTTGTCCACGTCACTCCCTGACTTCTCCAGTCGAGCACAATCCCTAAGTGTGAACGATTTATGGCTGTGCTTGAGGAGGCTCTTACATACTGCCCTTTCTTCCATCCCAACTAAGCGGAAACTAAACAACAAATTCCCTTGGGTCACTCGCGAGCTAAAAATCCTCTTGCGCAAGAAGCGCGACCTTCACTCCAAATCAAAAAAATGGCCAGGTAATGCATTTTATCGTAGTAAGTATGAAAATCTCAGGTCAGAATGCAATTCGCTCCACAGCGCCTTATACAACGACTTATAACGTCCACACTTGACAGTCCATTCTCAAAGCGTTCGGAAATTCATCAAATCACGTAAAACTAACTCTGCGATTCCTCCCCTTTTCGACTCCGATTTAAACCAGCTCTCTGACAACGACTCCAGAAAGGCGGAAATCCTCAACCAAGTTTTCAAAGCCGCTTTTTCACCTCGTGTTGCAGGTCCTCTCCCTCCATACGACCCAACAAATTTAGTCAATATCCCGCACATGGACAGCATTGTAATTGATCAGATTGGCATACGAAATCTTCTTCTTGCAATCGAAGAAAAGAAATCAGCTGGTCCTGATGGCATTCCCGGTAAGCTGCTTAAACTGCTGGCTTCTGAGCTCTCGCCATTCCTGTTTATTTGTTCTCCAGAATGCTACAGGCGGGCGAGTTCCCCTTAGAATGGAAATCAGCTATTGTCACCCCAATTTTAAGAAAGGTGCAGTGAGTGACCCATCCAATTATCGCCCCATTTCGTTAACCTGCATACTAAGTAAGATTTTCGAACACATATTGTGCACCAACATCTATCATCATCTCGACTCCATAGGATTCCTGACCGCTAGCCAACACGGGTTCCGTAAAAACCTGTCATGTGAAACCCAATTAGTGGGACTTTTGGACGACCTTTCTAAATCTATGGACCTAAGACAAACCACCCACGCTTTTTTATCGACTTCCAGAAAGCCTTCGACAAGGTTTCCCACGATCTGCTAATGGTGAAACTTCAACAACTGAATCTTGATCGCTGTGTACTTAACCTCGTGCGCTCATTTTTAGTTGGAAGATCCCAAGTTGTTCGTGTAGGCAACCAAAAATCTAACCCAATCCCGGTATCTTCCGGGGTTCCACAAGGCAGTGTCCTCGGCCCTTTACTTTTCCTCATATTCGTTAACGATCTAACCACATCTCTCTCCTGTAAGGCCCGGCTATTTGCCGACGACTGCATGCTATATCGTGTCATTGTTTCCCCGAATGACGCCCTCTTGTTACAAAATGACCTCCACCTCATTGAGACTTGGTGTTCGACTTGGAAGATGGTGATCAACATTGAAAAGTGCAAGTCTATGTGCATTTCAAGGACTCCTAAACCCCCGATCAACACATACACCATTAATGGTAGCCCAGTTGAGAATGTTAAGCTTTTCCAATATCTTGGAGTAACAATTTCGTCTGACCTCCAATGGCATCTGCACATCCAGAATATTGTATCAAGGGCACACAGAACGTTAGGCTTCATAAAACGAACATTCTCGCACTGTTCGGCTGCTGCGAAGATCAAGGTCAACAATCCCTTGTCCGCCCTCCCATGGAATATGCCTGCAGTGTTTGGGATCCCTTTAATGAAGCGAAATTCTCCTTCTCGAAGGAGTTCAATCTAAAGCTGCCAGATTTATTTCTAACACCTACGACCAAAAGGCTAGTGTTTCTCTAACAAGGAAACCCTGGGCTTGCCAAACCTACGCGATCGTAGACATGTTCACCGCCTCTCACTATTTCACCACATCATCAACGGTCATTCCGGCTTATTAATGCCTGAATGTTATCGCAACCCCCACCGAGATTTTACAATAGCAACAGCAAGGCTATTGCCAGACCCTTCTGCCGCTCCAACCCTTACTTCAGTTCATTCTTCCCTAAAACAATCGCGAATTGGAACTCACTTCCAGAGAACGTGGTCCAGTCGCTCTTCCCATAACATCTTTGTCAATAATGTTACATGCTTGACGATTGATAATTTGCTTCATTATTCCTTTGTTGTATCCTTTTATTGTAAGAATTTGGTGATGTTCATTTTTTTCTCCACCAAACGCTGTATTTGTGGAGCAAATAAAGATTGATTGATTGATTGAAAGTGCTCCACCTTATTTCCAATGCGCTATTGGAGCAACGTATGATGAAACACGTACCTAAATCGCCTTTTACTGATGACGGATGAGATACGCGGGACGGATTCGTAGACCGATATGTGAAAAAACGGGTAAACTACATAAGGTGGCTGCTCGAAAATGAATCCGCAATAACTCGACACAAAGGTGCCGGTTTGAGTCTTCGGTTTTCCAGGTTTTAATGCGTCTTGCACTTCAAGCCATACGTACTAGATTCCAAAGGCTGCCATTTTCGAAAAGAATTTACCAGTTATTCCAAGCATTCTAGTATCAACGATGTGGTTCCATATGCGCGGCGTCATGATTTCGGAGGCTTTGTTATTTTTACTGTGCGGTGCGGTCACTTGAAGCTGAGTCTTCGTGTTTCCAGGGAGCGAATTTCTAAATAACAAAGAACAAAATGGCCAGCATTAGCGTTCCAATTTGAAAACAAAGCCATCTCACACTATTCTAATCTAGGACTCACTATTCCAATCAAGACTTCTCCAAAATCGTTCTGCAGGATTCAAAACCACTCTTCATGCGACCTCCGTATTAGCACACGACCCCCAGACCACTCGACTATGTATAGCGGCGGAAAAATTAATGCACTCATACATGTAAAAAATTGCGACCGTTCAGATTTCGGCAAAAACTCTATGATGTAGAAATTGAAAATCCTCTTTTGAAACCGAGGTCAAAATCTGACACCTCTAGAACGCTTTGTTGCAATTTGGCGCTTTAATTTCTACAGCCTGCATAAGAAGAAAAAGAAAAAAAAGTTTCGAAGGCAACAGTTAGATGGGAAAACACATTTATGGGTGCATTAGTTCCGCCTCCACTATACACGGTTGCAGCAGGAATTCGCTTCGGGAATCCGTATTCATAGAAATGTTTTTATACAATGAGGGCCATGTCAATTTCGTTCGTGTTCCATTGGACCTGACGAGCTTTGGTGCTTCATCAGTAACGTGCTTGGCGCAGTTAGTTCAATGATTCCGACCAAAAAAGTCAGAATTTCTTATCAGTTCCCGTGGGTCAACTCTTCACTCCGTAATTTATACTATCGCAAACGTCGGCTTAATCGGAAACTCCAATCAAACGGTGGTAGACTTACCCCTCTGGAGAAGTTTCGTCTGAAGAATAGGACTGATTCCATCAACTTTGACATAAAAGATATGAATTCTAGGCTTTTTTCTTCTTACATTGAACGCGCAATGGTTACCAATAACGGCAAAGCATTCTGGTCCTACTTGAGCTCCAAGAGATCTTCTGGGACAGCATCAGCACTTACACCTGCGGCTGGTCCGCCCGTTTCGGACAGTGATTCGAAAGCTAACCTTTTCCGCAGTGTTTTCGAGGATCTCTTTTCTAATCCTCGCCATGCCAATAATTTGGTGCCAAATTCGGGCCTCCCAATTCGCACCAATGGTTTACATAATGGGCCGACGCATGACCGAAACATTCTTTCCAATTTCTCTCCCCGATTTATTGCGGGTGGTGGTCTCTGTCGGAAGATTGCCACTGCTTTGCAACGTCTAAAAGCGTCTAAATCATCCGGTCCTGGGGCGATTTCAAATCAACTTCTGAAGCACTTAGCAGAAATTCTAGCACCATTTCTGGAAATCTTGTTTATAAAAATCTTTGAATCTTCCTTCCTCCCTTCTGAATTCAAAATTTCCACAATTGTGCCTATTCTAAAGCGCGGCAAACCCCCTTCCGACCCTCTATCTTATCGACCAATTTCGCTTCTCAACAGTTGCAGTAAGATTTTCGAGCGCCTCATTCATCAAGAGATTTTGAGTTTATGCGACTCGATTGGTGTCCTTTCCTCTTCCCAACACGGTTTCCGTCGAGGATTTTCTTGCACAACTCAGCTCTTGGAATTTGTTGAAGATATCGCAGAGTCACTTGAGGCTAAATATCCTTTGCACGCGGTACTCATTGATTTTAAGCAGGCTTTTGACCTGATTCCACATCCCTTGTTGCTGGCTAAGTTACGCTCACACGGGTTCTCACTCTCCCTTTTGTCACTGCTGGAAAACTATCTCTCCAACCGGCGTTTCATTGTTTCCATTAATGGCGCGAAGTCAAATTTATCAAAACATATCCTGTCCGGGGTTCCACAAGGAAGTGTTCTTGGGCCCCTTCTTTTTATCCTCTATATAAATGACCTGCCGTTAGCTGTTAAATGTCGGATCAGAATGTTTGCTGACGACGTTATCATTTACTCCCGCATATCTGGGCGCGAGGATATTCAAAAGATGCAGGCCGATCTTGTAGCAGTTGATGATTGGAGTAACCGGTGGGGGATGATTCCCAACCCAAGCAAATGCTCTTGGATTGAATTTCGCCGCGGAACTGCAGCTGACGTTTCAGCTGCGACGCTATATAACCTGTCTGGCCAGCCAATAACGCGCTTGCATACTGTAAAATATCTCGGTGTTCACATTGACAGCAAACTTTCGTGGGGTCCCCATGTTGAAACAATCGCCTCCACTGCACGCAAGACCCTTGGTTATATCTTCAGGAATCTTCGCCATGCATCTTTAAAAGCCAAACTCCTTGCATACAAAACATTCGTTCTTCCTCAGTTGGAATACGCATGCGAAGTGTGGGACCCGTATCTCGTGTGTCATGCCTCCACATTGGAACGAGTCCAGCGACTTGCTGCGCGAATTATTTCAGCGGATTTTCGGCGCGAAACTAGTGTTTCAAACTTGCTAACTACCCTCGGTCTTGAAACTCTTTCTGAGCGCCGTAAATCTAGGCGTATATCACTTTTCTCAGACATTCTTTCCGGACGGTCACCGCTAAAGCTCCCAGACACGTTTTTGCGGGTAGAAACTGCGCGACGAACTCATTTGAATGTTCAGGTAAGAGGACCCATCATCCGATTTAATCCATATTTCCACTCCTTTTTTCCGCGAACTGCTCGGGACTGGAATGCTCTAGACTATCATTTTCAGTTGTAGGCAAACCGATCGGAAGACAAATGCTATGACTTGTGAACACCGGGACAATTTGTACATTTCTTTTGGGTTGACTTTTTATTGTTTTTAATCCTTGAACTGTAAATATTTTATTGTGTGACGTGTCTGCATTTGACTAGATGCCAATAATAATAATAATAATAATAATTGGTCGAAATTCTGGCGATTTTTCTTGGAATTTATGAATAAGCCTCCGGGGACGTCGGGTCCGAAGTCGTTGACCACGCAGATAATGGCCTGCAACATCCCTATACACCTCGTGTCCATGTTCACCGCGCTTTAGAAAATCTGGGCCGTATAAGGCTGCGTTTAATAAGTAAAGCATTTGTTTCCGGCCCAGATCACGTTTAATCCATATCTTTAACATATTCTTTAGAATATATTACACGAAGTGCAATATCACGTAGGTCAATTCAAAATAATGGCATTTCTCTGAACATAAGCAGGTTTTCTCACTTCCTCAGCGGAAAAGAAACCTTGGGCCAAAAAGGAGGAAAATATGTGCTGTATATACCCACCTCACCAAAAGACTTCGAACATAACGTAGGAGGTAATTTTCTACCCAGGCGCCATTTAGAATCAATAGCAGTATGTATACTCCGCAAAACATCGAGACAGCACTCGTGTGAGGCGTGAAGTTGCAGCAAGCCCTGTTGAAATTAGATGGCCCCTGCTATATCCAGTCCTTAAAAATATCGCCTATGTTCGAAGACTTTTGGTGTGATCCGTACCGTAAGACACAGGTCCAGCGTACTCGCACAGCAGATGGCAAGAAACGACAGCTGGGAAAAAGCACTCTCTGCCTCGGCACGCTGCTCTTGTTGGATCAAAAAATGAGTTTGAGGAATTTTTCAGGCGCATGCAGGAACCCGCCGTTCAGACAAACCCGCTGCTCAGACAGAAAACCACCTTTGGTATTCGCAGAAGACAGTTTTTTTTTTAGAAGAGATTTTTCGAGAAGGCAGCACAGCACTGCTGTTCGTACTTTTCGTAGTCCAGATAAGTTCCACTTCAGACGGAAAATGCAGGACGATTTACAAACCAAAAGACATGCTGTGTGATGCAGGCTTTCGACGGAAATCGAGAAAAACGCATCAATTTCCCCAGACCCCCAGACAATTATTCTCTCTCGCCGACTTTCGAAACTGGTCGACAAGGCGCGCTTATAGAAAGCTTTTGACATCGGCCTCACTTTGTCTTTGTGAGTGATATTGCAATATACGAATGGACCTTTGGAATCAAATGGGAATTCCAACGAGTGTATATCAGGTCAAAGAAAATCAAAGAGTCGGCAGAAATAAAAGGAAACAACGTTTGGTACGCGTTAAAGTAGTTGTCAGCAGAGATCTATTCAAGTCGTGTGTTAAAGATGCACCATATGGAGGATTGATTCATAACTGTTAATTTGGCCCGATTCCACCTAAAACTCGGCGTTTTATTCATTTGATCTATTCAAGTTGTGTCGTTACAAGATGCACCAATGGCAGGATTCGTTCATATGATTTGGCAAACGATTCACGGAAAACCGGCGTTTTATTCATTTGATCTATTCAAGTTGTGTGGTTAAAAAATGCACCATATGGAGGAATTGTTCATATGATTTTGCCGCCGATTCACAAAACCGGCGTTTTATTCAAGTTTGATTATTCAAAGTCGTGTGTTTAAAGATGGCACCATATGGAGGATTGTTCATATGATTTTTGGCCGAATTCACTCAAGAAACCGGCGATTTATTCATTTGATCTATTCAAAGTTGTGTGTTAAAGAGTTCACCATATGGAGAAAAGATATGTTCCCATGATCCGAATTTTCTGCCGCCGATTCGACAAAACCGGCTGGTTTTATGGTCATTTATCTATTCAAGTTGGTGTGATTAGAAAGACTTGCACCATGATGGAACGGATTAAGTTCATATGAAATTATGGCGCGATATCAAAGAACACGTTGGCGTTTAATATTCATTTGATCTATTCAAGTTGTGTGTTAAAGATGCACCATATGGAGGATTGTTCATATGATTTTTGGCCGATTCACAAAACCGGCGTTTTATTCATTTGTCCGAAGACGCTTTATCGTTTAATTTTCTCTTTATCCTTATAATGTCCTACCCCGAGCCCCATGTTCGAGCATTCCTTCAACAACTGAACTGAACTGGTCTGGATTTTATTTAATTGAACTGGATTGAATTGAATAGAATTGAAATGGGTCGGATTTAATTGAATAATTGAATCGAATTAAATTGAATCGGGTCGAGTCGGGTCGAATCGAAATGAAAATTGAATTGAATCGAGTTGAGAAGAATTGAATTGAACCGCATCGAATTGAAATGGTGAATTGAATTGAATTGAATTAAATTGAATTGAATTGTTTATTTTCGAGGTGAGTCCCCTTTTCCGTAAAGGACATTAACCTTGTAAGGGCCTATTTGGTCTTGCCTCAACGTCTTCAGACTTCGCGATACATGCGACAAATTTAATCCGATTTTCTTAAAATGTGGGTATACCTATTTCCATATGTGTACCTAATTCATATACGGGGAATGGCACATAGGAAATACATGGGACACCATCAGCACTGGCAATACGAAACGAACGTCGAGAATAATAATGTTTTAATAAGATTACTAATTCATGACACGACACAACTCGACGCGACGTGTGTGTGTGTGTGTGTGTGATAACACGTTTTCAGCTCCTCTACACACGATTCACATTTTCCGGGATGCCTATTTACATTTCTGACATCAACGTTAAAATCTAGGCACCGCGCCGAAAGGGCAATTTTTTGCGACATTTGGATTGGGTTGGGACAGCTAAGGTCAGATTAGGTTAGGTTCAATTGAAGCCGGTTATTCTGCCTGATATGTTTTGTATAGGGGTAGGTTAGGGTAGGTTATTGGCTTGATTGGGCTGATAGGTAAGGTCAGGTTTGGTTTGGTCAATTTAGGTTAGTTCACAAACACTAACGCCAGTTATAGTGTTTGTGACTGACAACATATATGCCTAGGTGGGTGTAACACAGCAGGCTGGAAGCGAGCCGCATCTTCCTGCGCATTGTTGCACATCAGACGCATTTCAACCGAGCTTGCATGCAGCCCGAAACCGGCATTACAAGAAGAAAACAGGCGCGGCTGTCTGGCGTTGGTGTCGGAAATGTAAATATGCCTCCTGGATGCATTCTAAACACATCAAACAAGCCAATTTAATATTTTCCGTTCTAACCGCCATCCATTAGAGCTGACAAGTGTGCACGTACCTAGCGATGCTAAACGACTTTCCTGCATCAGCTCATAATGCAATCAGACCGGGCCAGGCTATAGGCTGTAGGCTGTAGGCCATGTTCCAACGAGCACGTGAGAATCGGTTTATCTCGCTTTTCGCTCTATGGCTGACTATGGCATGCAGTTGTCAACGCGCATTATGTGTTGCTTCAAATTCAAAACATGTTTCCCTCTCCTTCTCTGGTAATTTTCCAAAAAAGGGGACTGCCGAAGGCATTGCATCATAGGACCGGGACTGTAGTCCCTTAAGCACACTTCGCAAGTTTCGTCCTGGGAAAACGCAAGAGGAAAATGGGTTACTTCTTTTATAAAAAAGCACCCTGCAAGAATCTTCCGCCAATGCATGCCATCGAGGCTCGAGCGTCACACGTTTGGCACTTTGAAAGCGAACGAAACAGGGTGTGGAAAACCTCAACACGAACAAGAAAGACCACACGACAGGCCATGATGAGAACTTTGACACACATTCATGATTCCATAGGGTATACAAATGGGCCTGACGCTGTAATTTTATGATCGCAACTTCATTGGTAGGCCTGCTTTGAATAGCTGAATTTTAAAGGAGTCGGAATGCACAGTTGTAACAGCAAAACACCTGCCAAATATACTCACGGTTTATGTTTGTAATTCTCTGTTGAATGTTTACTTATTCGAAAAGAGGTAGCCTTGATTCTGATTCAGCAATGTGTGACTGTTGACGACTTACTGGCGTTCATCTCCCAACAAACAAGCCCGTTCTCGACGTCAATTTGCATACGACTTCACCGGTTCACAAGACTTCACCTGCACGCAAATTTTCAATTGAAATGGGAAGGGAAGGAAATGAAAAGAATTACACCTTTATGTGGAGTGTGGGAGCTGACTTTAGGATTAGGAATGGGCATCGTTGAGTCAATTTCAACTTCACTCACTCAACCTTCGAGCGGCGAGTGAGACGATTCGCAAACGCAAAGGTTGATCATTTTCATCTCTATCATAGCTTATTGCACTTCTTTGGCACGGATCTGCGAAGGGCCTTCAACTATCCAGGCCATCAACTGTCGAAACACAAGAAACATTGTCTTTTTTGCCAAAACGCTCCGCTCTGGCGTATGAGCACCTCCCATCATGCAATTCAAAACAAACAAAAGACAATTTAGTCGCATTTCCCTATTCACAATGATAAGATGGTCTCGCTGGGACTGCGTGACATACACGAGAAAGCTATTTTCCATTTTTAAGGACAGAGGAGTACAGGAAGCACAAAAGTATTTGGCCAAAAGATGTATTTGCTGAAAAATGTATTTGCTGAAAAAATGTATTTGCTAAAAACATGCTTGCTGAAAAATGAATTTGCTAAAAAATGTATTTGCTGAAAAAATGTATTTGCCGAAAAAATGTTATTGCTGAAAAATGTATTTGCTATAAAAAATGTGTTTGCCGAAAAAATGTATTTGCTCTGTTCATCATATTTTTGATCTGAAACTTTTAACAGCTCTAGTCGTGACGCCCAAGGTTAGAGCCGGAAAAAGTTCCAAATCGCAAAATATGAGAAACACAGCAAATACATATTTTTTGCTGAGCCAAAGATTTTTGGGTTCCCTGTATAGACAGGTAGATGAAGGTGCAAATCGGATCCCGTACAAGTTCCGAACGAAAAACGATAAATCTGTGCAGAGGCGCGCAATGCGATTTTTTAAACATAATCTACGGAGCCATTCAGAATAGCCGGGTCAAAGGATTCCCCATTTCACATGCGCCGCAAAACACATTTCACGAAGGAATGCATTTAACGGCGCTTACTAGATGGGGAATAACATTGCCCCGTGCTTCAAAAGTCTGACAAAAATCTCCCATGGCCCGATTATTTAGAATGGCTGTGTATATACATAGATAAATAATAATAATAATAGATGTATAAGTCGAGGCAAAAGATAAACAGCAGACAGACGGTCAGATCATACCGAAGTGTGACAAGTCGGTTTTCTGTGCGCACTGTGCGAGTGTTCTCTTTTATTTTAAGGTAAAATTCATTGAAATTGTTCAATGCCAACAGAATGCGAATTTATGAAAGTGTGACCGATTTATTTATTTCGAGATCGCGCATAGATGTGAGGGTGCAGTTCCCGAGCCAATTCACGAGATGACGGATGCATCAGGTCATGGAAGCCATTCCAAAAACCTGTGTTTCCATAACAGGGATGCCAAGTTCGCGGACGTGACTCGCGGCTTCTGCGTTATCTCTTGACTCTAACTCTTGATCTGATCTCTTGACTGAAGCCAATCAAACCTTATCCAACTTGTCCACCCTCACCGCCTGTTGCTTGTGTTCAACATACTGCTTGGCGAATGCCTATTGGTTGTAGTCAACCAAGGCCTTGCTGTCCACCTATCAACCGCAAATCTCGTCCGCGAACTTGGTTCACTCCACATGTCGACAGATCCTTGCAACTGTGACCGAAAAAGCACTGGACATGATTGGTGAGGCCGTTATGGAGACTGAAATAGCCTGCCTACGGCCTCACCAATCATTTCCAGGGCTCTCACATCCCTGGTCGTCATTCTACTTGCCCATTTTTAATTCGCTGACTTCTGCTTCCTATATCCCAACTTGTCTCAGTTGTGCTTGCCTGTTTTATTTGTTTTACGAGTATGTAGTTGACTCTACTTTAATGTAATTGACTCTACTTTAATGTAATTGACTCTACTGTATGTAGGTAATTGACTCTACTTTAATGTAATTGACTCTACTGTATGTAGGTAATTGACTCTCTGAGTGATATTGCTCTACGTTCTATCACCAGGAATAACATTTGTGACAGTTTTGAATGTAAAAAAAAACAATAAAAAACATTCTTCTCGCAAAGTGGTGTGTTCACACCTTTTGCGTTTCAATTTGTTTTCCTCCTTCTGCGCGAATTAACCGTCACACTTTTCCTATTATAAGACCTCTCATAAAAGATTGCAAATAGAACAAAATATCCTAGGTAGAGCAGGAAAGAGATGGCGCTTTCGGTGTAGCTGTGCTTGCAAGGTCGTCCCTTCATTTGAGCAGCAATCCCGTAGACGCTGATGAACATCCCGAGGACCATCTGACACAGCTGGGTCACTGTTATCGCCTTGGAAATTGTTCTCGGGACATGAATTCCAACCGCCCTGGCAAAGTAGTAGAGATACATGAGGAGGTGGACAAAAAGATTGACAACAATGAAGTATAGTCCTGCTGGAAGTCGTTTGTAGACTGCATTCCACACGTAGAGTAGGACGGAAGCGTGGTGGTAGAGATGAAGGAACGAGAGAGGTCGCTTCCGAAAGGCGAGGAATACTGTGTCGCCCAGTTCGATAATCTTTGACCAGGCGAATGCAAACACCCAGACGCTGATATCCGTCACGGATTCCAAAGGCCTGAGAAAGTTTAAATAGTACATTTACGATTATTTTCATTTTTTATTATTTCGCTGTAAGTGGAGAATATAAAAAGGTAAGGGGCAAAAGGCAAAAAAATCACCAAGAATACAATATTAACTGTTGGAAGACATTCTTGAAATAGCGCATAACGAAAATGACAAGAGAAGGCAAAACAGCAAAGAGCAATGCAAAGGAGGTCAGAACGGATGAGGGCGGATAACTCAGATTACAACAGGATGTAATCGACGGACAGAATTGTTTTATGCTACGGTATTCTCTCTAGATGACTGACAATAGAGTGACGATTAGGAGCAGGTGATTCCATTCTCTTATTGTGCGCGGAAAGAAATAGTTAAAAACTGTGTTAAACGGAAACAGGGAACGATCTTAGAATACCTCCCCATGCAATCAAGGCTCGAAATGTCTAAATTTCAGCCCTTTCTTGGTTCATTTTTTAATTTCCCAATGCATT
>JASGXE010011992.1:0-21397 GCA_030068105.1 Sinentomon sp. SZTP_YWyxl
CTTCCCGACCGAATTCACCATGCCTCGCCGAGGGAGCTTGCACACAGAATTTTGGCCAGACAAATCTCGGTCCCGGGTGGCGTATTTGATTATAATCATACAAATCGGGCACTTTTCCATCTAACAGCATGCAAAAGTCCCAGCCACAAAAATGAAAGAAAACACTCTAACACAGAAAATGGGTTAGGTAAGGTTATTATTTATTATTTATTATTATTATTTAAACAATACTGTCACAAATTTTATGGTGACAGAAACCGGGTGAAACATAGGGGAAAAAAACGGGAAAAATGAGAGAAGAAATCACAGAAACACAACCACAATAAGCAATTAATTAGCTCTGCGGGAATGGCGCCCAGGGATCAATCGCATTGATATAAGCGGTGAAGAAGAGGACAGGCCGTTCAATCCCTAATTGTACGAGGGAAAAACGTTAGGATAGGTTAGTAGGCTAGGTTAGGGTAGGTTAGGTTGGTTAGGTTAGGTTAAGTTAGCTTTATTTTGCTTTTTTGTCCAAGCGCCAAATCGGGACATTGCCGGATTCGTACAGATTAATAAAATACATCCCGGGTGGAATTGTGAGCCCGCAACCATCTGATGGCATCTGTTGCACAAGTGGGACAATCATGATTCGCGTCATAAATTAATTCATAAATAAACGGTGCCAATTGTTCTCATTTAAATGCTGGAGAAAAATTACAAATAAGAAGGAAACGGCAAACAAACTTGGAATAAACTCAAGTAAATGATCCTTAACATTGGCCCAGAGGATCTGTTCACACAATGTCTGTTTGTCAGATATCTCATCCCCATAATGCCTCTCATATTGTTCACGTTTCCGAAGTTTTCTGAGCAGTCGCAGCAATTTCTGGGGTGGTTCAGGCCTCCTGCAACACAAGGCCGTTGCACGAGTTTGTGACGTCACAATGAGTGGATGGTGGAAAAGAGGAAAACAAATGCGGTATGGTGCGTCCGCGATGTGCTGCCCAGGGAAACTTGAAATTTTCTCTCGAACCGATTAACCGATTTTGATGAGACTTGTTGTGCTGGAAAGGTGAAAATCAGACAATTTCAAGGTGTACAACAACCCCTAACTTTTCATGCTGAAGCTCCAATGGAATTTCGGGATAAACGTGTTCAAGTAATGAAGTGATCCAATTCCGGCTTCCTGCCACATATTTTCAATGATTGTGCGATTTTTTTCCGTTGAAACATGGTTTCGACCTTCGAGAAAGTTGTAGAGGAAGCTTTCAGCTTTCCAAAAAACCAAAATCATTGAATTTGAGCACCATTTGACAATATTTTATCACCAGAGAAAACACATGGCAGCACTGTTTTTTCTTGAGCGGGGAAGATGTGGCGCCTCCCTGGAAATCCTTGGGAGTCGCGGCCTGTTCCCCGCTCAAAAACAAAACAATGCTGCCATGTGTCTTCTCCGGTCATAAAAATATCGTCAAATGATGCTCAAATTCAATGATTTTGGTGTTTTTGGAAAGCTGAAAGCTTCCTCTACAACTTTCTCGCTGCTCGATACCTTGTTACAACGGAAAAAATCCCACAATCATTGAAAATATGTGGCAGGAAGCCGGAATTGGATCACTTTTTAACTTGAACACGTTTGTTTCTCAAATGCCATTGGAGCTTTAGCATTAAAAGTTAGGGATTGTTATACACCATTGAAATGGTCTGATTTTCAGCTTTCCAGCACAACAAGTCTCATCAAAATCGGTTAGTCGGTTCAAGAGAAATGTCAAGTTTCCGTGGGCAGCACACCTCGGACGCCGCTCACCCGCATTGTCTTTTCCTGTTTTCCACCATCCACTATTTATGACGTCACGCCATTTTTACTTCTCGTGCAAAGGCCTTGTGTTGTAGGAGGCACTGGTGTGTTTCCCACGTTCAGCCCAATATGAGCCAAGCATCATCATTGGTTTTGCCAGACAGTCACTGCACGCGGGTGCCAGTGGTCCATCAGCACGGGCCATGTTTCAACAAAGGGCTTCAGAACTCCCAAATGTTAGAAGGGAAGGTAGCACGAAGTCAAATTAGAATGGGGAGAAAGAACAAACGTGAGATGGGGTGGGGAAACTATTTTCTCAAGACCGCAAACAGCCCCTTGCCTTCCCTTTTGCTCTTTGTTGGTTTCGGAGCCCGTAATGTATCCAAAGAAAAGAAATGCAAAAATACAAGGAGAGAGGACCACCAAGAAAAATGAGCCCAAAATCAATTGTATGGCTGGTGGACTACAGTATTCGTGGGTGTTTTTCCCTCATTATAACGAGATGGCCCCAATATCGCCGCTTGCTGCTTCTCAATGACAAAACCCAATTTATTGTTGTTCAACTCAATGGTGGTGGTTAAAATGAGATAGCGGGTGGTATTTTTGTCATAAATCAGTTCTAAAATAAAGCTAGAAAATAATTCCCTCTTTGATTTTTACCAAAATAAGGGAAACCCGTGTATCTTTACATACGATGTTTTCCCTTGTTTTCATCGAGATACCAGCTTTCGCCTTGTTCCGCTGGAAACTGGTTTGAGGAAAAACATGGTATCTGGTAATTTATCGAATTGCGAAAAAACTGTTGAAATTTTGGCAAATAAAATTAGTGCGTCACAAAGAGCTTGAAATTCCCCGTCGAACAAGCCCACTCCGGAAAAAATCGATTGGAAACTCATGGAGTTTTTGAAGAATTTCTGATTCAAAATTTTAATCGCGTTTTTCTCGAAATAACGAAAACAGCAGTTACCATGGTTCTCCTTTTCACGGCAGACTTATTCTGCCCTTTTATTCGCTCGGGATTCGCATCATGATTCCCTCAATGATATCTTGCTGTTTTTATCTCGTCACCCACTTTTGAGAAAGCGCCAGTACAATGAACCTCGATCACTCCCAGCAGGTACATTCAATTCAATATCGAATCTACCGAAAAGCAACACATAAAAGTTTTTTGCTCGCCCCCATCTGAGGTCAGTCTCAAGAGACAAGTGGGCAGCAGATTCAGTGGAGCTGAGGTGCAGCACTGAAACTACACTGAAACTACGCTGATCTACACTGAAGATAAACGAAACATATTTTTGGCCTGAATTGAGGCATTGTCAAATCTAAAGCTAAGTTCCAAAACGCCCCAAGACAACGTCAGAATTTGCGCTAAAGCCGGCAAGTTGACAAACTGGAGATTTTGTTAACCGGTAATACTCGTACAGTGAAAATCATGGGAAAACTTTGGAACATCTGCAAATGCAGCACCTCTGTGAGTCATGTCAAACACAAGCCTCTGCAATGACGACACTCCGCTATGCCTGCAACCAGAGTAACTCCGCCATGCGGAAGGGTATGGAAAATGACACATTGTGGATATTGTCACAGGACAGTTCAGGATTTAGATATCGCGTCAAAAACAGGATTGGGCGGCAAAAGCCACGAAATCTCTCGCGATTGTAAATGGACAAAAAATCACTCGCTGACTTATCATACTGTGAAGTTGCGTACGAGAAATATGTCAAATCGCGTGTGACCTTTTTTAAGATATTTGCCTCATAACTTTCAGGACAGGAGACGTTTGTCCCCCGAAATTTTAACATGGTGTTGATGGCGGAAATGTGGGGGCGCCGGTCCCCAACATCAATTCTGCGGTTTTTGCGCCAACTCTGTTATGATCGTACATGACCGGTCTTGGACTTGGTCGGGGGGTAAGATTTTGTTGAATTACCATATCAATGGGCCTTTAATTGAAGCAATGGATCCGTTAAAGGGATAACAGGTGGTGGGAAGTGGACTACAAGGGAACGTTGGTTTGTGGACCTGTATGAACACCCAATGATCGCCCATTGCATATGGACATCGCAATAAATGAGAGGAAAATCATCCGGGACATCCATGGGATCGTGGACTATTACTGGGGCGCACATTGATGAACATGCAGGATGCAATAAAGGTCGGGAGTTTTCAGACGTTCAAATGTGGTTGCATGTGGTGGACGTGTGAAACAAATATGTCAGCCAATAACTAATTAATTCATGACAAAATTCTTCAGATATAAATTCCATCGGAAACTGGTGTCAACAAACGTCATAAACAGAGACAACCTCACTTTGCCTAACCTAACCACGCCCGCAGCAAAATTTGCCATCCACATGTGGATGGCAAATTTTGTGGGCCGATATGAAACATCATATCGGCTCATCCAACCTCACCTATACCCGCATGAGGTAACCTGACCTCACCAGGCCGCCAAATATAGCTAATTTCATTCAGTCTGACCCAACCTGACAGTTTCACCTCCCGTAACCCATCCTAACTAACACAATAATTTGAACTAACCAAACTCAGACTGCCCTGTTATACTGGTATTTTGATCACGGATACTTTCGGTTCACACAGTACTGACACAACGGATTTCAGAAACAGCGTTGCTCCTTTCGAGTTTCAAATCGATGTGTTGGGTTCACCCAATGGAAAGTATTCGAAGCTTTGGACGAATCAACGACTTGAAAGACTGAAGATAGGGCGTTGGGAGTCAAATCCGGTTTTGTGCAGGGGGATTCCAAGTTTCACACGAACACTGTACTGAGTTGAGAATTTCTTGCCATGGATAACCGCCGTCGCAATTTTTGCGAGAACCGCGTCGCTACTGTCCAGTCCAAATGGCATGTTGTGTGGTCACAATTCAATCTTTCGCGTTTCAAACATGTTAAGCCGCGTCAGAATGGACAGATTTTTGTCGGCTGACTTTTTCAGATCGCCTGTCTGAAACAGATTGTCACTCGAAACAATGGACAATGATAAATGCTCCAATTTTTTCCTTTGCACATCATTGGGAGTGACAAATTGTTTTGGACAGACGATCTGAAACAGTCTGCCGACAAAAATCTGTCCATTCTGACACGGTGTCATAACAAAAATACAATTTATCTAAAATCAAAACAAAAATGTGCACAAGCTTGAACAACGGTATTGACTTGATGCCCTAAAATTCACCGAAAGTTACATTCAGCGCTGGCCTGTTGCGGTGTTATGCGGAAACTTGTGAGATCGAACGCCAGCGTCTCAGAGTGATTCCCAGGAAGAGGTAATGCGCTCTTAGTTTGGTCTACTTTTTTGCTAGGTCGAATTTTTTGCATTTGAACAAAATGATTGACATGTCAACAGAATATGCAAAAACAGCCAAAATTGACAAAACCCAATAAAATTTTGTGTAAAATATAAAGAAACTCAAAAATCTGAAAACCAAAGTTATGGCTCAATCCTGCGTTGCCGTTTTCGGAAATTGTATTTACATTTCGCACACTGAAATTTCGCAGAAAATCAAACGTTGCAGGACTTTATAAACCATCACCTCGCACATTTTCAGTTCCTAGATGCAAAAAGGAGACGAGTACACTGAAAACCAAAAGAAGCCAAACTTGAATATGGATACACAAAGTGAGACAGGCTAGTTCAGGAACGGTGATTGCGCGTGGCACGCGGTGTCACAATGGAACTCAAAAGTGTCGGGATCGATCTAAGTGAAAGGAACTAAAAAAGTTCTAGGTGATGGCGAAAAAGGCCGGCAACTTTTGATTTTCTGCAAAACGGCAATACGTGCTAATGTTATGCTTTTTGTGATAACGGCAAGGCTGGCGTGCACAAACGTTTTTACAGATTGTTTTTATTTTGCATATACTTTTACTTGGTTTTAGTCAATTTTGGCTGCTACGCATATCGCGTTGACATAATTTTGTTCAAATTCCACGAGCGGCACATCTACATTTAGGTAAGTGGGTGAACTAAGGGTGCATTACCTCTTGTTGGAAAGCACGAGACGCTGGCGTTCGTTTCAAGAGTTTGAACTTACAGGTCGCAAAGCCGGACTTGACTCTAAATCAACGCGCTAACTACAATCCGTCTTCCTTGATTGGTGGACTGCTTCTAAAGCCAATTTCAAATCTTTCCTCCGACATGACATGTGGTCGCCCATGCCCTCACCTCTCCCAAAGCCGGCAGCGTATTTTCGAAACCTATCGAAATCGCTGCCGGGACTGATGTCATCGCAACCAAAAACGTCATTTATGCACTAACAAAAAATTTTAAAGCCATTTCAACCAGACCAAACCTTTCCTACCCTGCCTTGACCTGCTCTTGGTTTCAGTCTACCGCCCGGTGTCCCCCCGCCGCAAAAATCCAAAAAAGTCTTCCAGACACATAAATCTAAAAAATAGGTGTCCTGCTAGAATCATTACCTATGCGTCGGATTAGTCATCTCGTACCTTCGAGAGACCTTAGAGAGACCACTAGACCATCGATGCAGCTGCGGAACTTCGCTTTCGTGCGTGCCTTTGATCAAAAGTGCTTTGAGAGCGTCTGCTCAAAAAATGACGTCAGTGCAACCTGCGATTTCGGTAGGTCCCAAAAATAAACAAACCGGCAGTGCAGAATCAAAACCAGACGGGCCTGAAAGTTAAGCAACGCATGTACATACAAATTGGGCCACCGGCGATTTAATATTTTCCTCGTGCGTTTCTTCAAACAATATTTTCTGAAAGGTTCTCACTCATTTTTGTTCATTTCCACAGCAAATAATTTGCGGCTTTGCCATACAATAATGTTCTTGACAGAATCCTGTTTTTGACGGAACACAGTGTTATTTTATGATTTCTAATTTTTTTCTGTAATTTTTGATGCTAATACGTGTATATTGCTTAATTTTGTCTCTTTCCATGATTTTTAGACAATTATACTTTTTTTCCTCTTGACATCACTCGTTCATTTATTTTGTTGACACGTAACCTTTTTTTAACTTCAAGGATTTTTCAGGAAAGAAGGTGGCAGGATTTAAGACCATTGATGCCATTATCGCCAAAGGCAAACAGTCAAACGCGCTACATGCGTATATCAATCCATATGTTCCTATAGTGTCGATTTTGCCTTGCTTTGGTACACTCTAAATCCGAGATTCACATATTGAAAGTCAATTTTGACAAAGATTTGGCGGAAGTATTTATTCCTGACACGTTTCAACTCCCTCAATCTATCCTAACATAACACAACCTGAACTAACCAAACGTAGATGGTCCTAACTGGTTTCATTGCTGGGATTTTGATCGCGGATACTTTGGTCTTCGCAAGACCGACACAGATTTCAGAAACCGAGTTGCTTTGTCGAGCATCGAATCGGTGTGTGGTGGCCGGGTTCACTGCTGGTTCCTCCAAGTTAGTACAGAGCAGGTGCCAACTTGAGTAAATTAGTGTTGGTGACAAAACGAAAGTGGTAAAACCCAAAATTAGTTCATGTGTTAATGGCGGAGTGCGGTGCAAGAATGCGTTTTCGTCTAACTGATCGGACTGTCCGCGTTGAGATTTGAAGTGTGCTTTAGCAGCATTCGACCAATCAACGACTTAGATTGAAGATAGCGCGTTGGAAGTCAAGACCGGTTTTAAGCCGAGTTAGTGTTCCAGTTGTGACACGAGTACTGTCTTTTGAGTAGAGAATTTCTTGCCATGGATAATTCTCGCAAAGTTCTGCAAGAAAACGCCTCGTCCAGTCCAGATGTAATTTCGTGTCGTTTGAATTAATTTTTAGCGTTTCGAACATGTTAGATAACATACCTGTGACCGGTCTGTAGCGCCGTTATGGCGTCGTGGTGTGATAAGCAAGATATTTACGTAAACTGAAAACTAAAAATTGTGCAAAAGCCTGCGAACCACGGTAATGGCTTGATGGGCTTAAAAATTCACCGAAAGTTACATTGAGCGGCTACCTATTTAGGTGTATGCGGAAATTCGTGAGATCGAACGCCAGCGTGTCATAATGATTCCCAGGAAGAGGTAATGCGCTCTTGGTTTGGTCGACTTTTTTTGCTAGGTCGAATATTTTGTATTTGAACAAAATGATTGACATGTCAACAGAATATGCACGACAGCCAAAATTGGCAAAAACCAACAAAAGTTTGTGTACAATATAAAGATACTCAAAAATCTGCAAAACCAAAGTTGGCTCAATCCTGCGTTGCCGATATCAAAAATTGCAATAACATTCGTACACTGGCATTATGCAGTAAATCAAACGTTGCAGGACTTTATAAACCGTCACCTCGCACAATCTCAGTTCCTTCTTTTGAATCGATACAACACGTTTGAATTCCATTGTCGTCACTTGTGCAAAAGACCATTTATGTGCTTCAATTTCTTTTCTGTCTCATCCTGCGTGCGTCCATCATCCAGTTTGACAATCATTCGTTTTACCGTATGGTTTCGTCCCAGTTTTGGAGCCTCGCCTGAGTTAAACTCCCTACACTCGGTATAAAATTTCAGCATCGGCCCATAGCACACCGAGAAGGGCAATAAATCATTGACTTGAGGCAAACGAATTGGATTCAATGGCGATTGTAATTGTTGTGTTTTGGACTAGCATATCAGATATCAGCAATTGCGGTGCGTCATGATTCAAAAGTTGCAATTGCAGTGCGTCATGATTCAAAAGTTGCAATTGCAGTGCGTCATGATTCAAAAGTTGCAATTGCAGTGCGTCATGATTCAAAAGTTAACTGGTGCCGAGAGTTATTTTTTGTTAATTCGTTAATTCTTCAGTCGTGGTTATCAAAGCATCTAGAAAGACACACAAGTGTGAACTTACGGGGAAATTCACCGTCAAGAAATCGTTATGGATGCTGCCTAGCAATTTTTGTCTCATCAAGAAAGGGAGTGCTTTTATAATGTGTTTAAACGTTTTCGTATGTTAACTTGTCTTAGAATGATCCGAGAGAGAATTCAAACGATCATATCCACATGGAAATTAAAATTCGGGATTTTTTTATACATCGAACGTTAAAAGCCGTCAGCGAAAAATGTTCGATAAAGCCAAAATGTTCAGCATTCGCAAAAAGGAAAATCTAACGCAGTTTGGAATTCAGAAAAATAATAATAAACATAAAGAAAAATAAAAAACAGCCGCTCAAAGCCATGTCTCCCACAGTCTTTCAGTGCCGTACCAACTTATTGATGGACTGAAGAAATTCATTTTAAGTACACTCAGCACAGTCGTGTTGTGGCGTGCCATGAGTGAGTTCCCATGCATTGTCCTCTTAAAAGCGAAACAAGCCCATCTGACATTCTGAGCGCTTGCATGAACAGAATTACATCAAATTTGGAATCATCGGAATATCATGCGCCATCGGAAATAATGTCACACACATGTTTCAATGATGTGTTGCCAATAGGCCTATTTGCTTTTAAAAAATGGAAAATCTTTGTCCAATAAAGGCAGCAAAATTTTCTCCATCCGTAGAGCAAGAAGTTAACATTTTTCTGAAGAACATCAAATCAACAACAGCAGAAATCTGAATGTGGGCTCCAGAAATCACAACATGACAAAATATATTATGCCGAACACTTTAAAACCCTGTGGCAATGATTCGGAACAAACTGGGTCTTTCAGGTTTGTTAATAGCAAGTATTTTTTAATGCGGAGAGTTTTTACCAATAAATTTTGAGAAGCGTTGGTTATGGCTAACAAAGAGACGACTGTGTCTCCAGCAATCCTCATGTGAATCAACTCTTGGGTTGGCAATGGAGTTGCTACACTTCCAATTCGTTCTTTTGGATACGTCTGTTATTTATTAAAGATAAAGCGCCATTTTTTGTGCCCTTTTGTGGAATGACAAGTGTAGGACTGCGTTGCGGACTGAATAAGGAAGCAATTTCCTCTATTTCCATTTTGCCAAGAATATGCTGCAATATTTCTTGAAAGGAAAAAAGGAAACGATATTTTTAGAGAGCATACTGTGCTTTGCGTGCACCCTGTTCTGTTTTGTTCTTGTGTGTTCCTTTACCGAAAAGAGCAAGATCAAGATTTTTGGTCTGTCACAAATGCGATCTCGACACAAAAAAGCCTCTCTAAGGACGATAGCAAGTTTTCCACATGATTTCTTTTCTCTTTGCTTAATTGAGATTTTCATGCATCACCAGACCTCTTAAAGGTTTGGTAATGACGGAAATATCAACAAAATTTTCCAAGGATAGTCATCTTCACAAACTATTTTAGATGGTTTGCTCAGTTTTGATATTATTCAGATGAAAAAGACGGGATATCATCAAAACGCGAGGTGCATCTCTACCACGTGGGGAGTTGTTCCCCGCCATTGATTTCGATTTTCGAGCTGGAATTGCGGTGCATTTCTAACTGGTAATTTCTTGTTTATCAAAATCATGTATCCGATGTATCACAGGAGACATGGGATCCAATCCCAAAAGTGTACCTACATGCAGGTCGTACTCGTTCCAAGAGTTTTTGTCATACACCATGTGACCTTAGGTGAATATTCTGCCCATCAAGTCTTACTACAGTTTAGGCTTGTGTGCATTTTTTGTTTTGGTTTTAGTTTAGTTATGTTTTTTCTTATTATTTTGAATCCAGGTAAGGTACCGTCTGGATCGGTGAGGCCCCGCGGCGTTTTCCCATTCAAAATTGCGAGGATTCTCCATGGCAGCGCTCAACTCAACTAAACTCGTGAACTTACAGGGTGCAAACCCGGACTTTATTCTAAATCGACTCGTTACATTCTACCCTTCTTCCTTTGGTGGACAGCTTCTAAAAAGCCAACTTCAAATTTTCATGCCGATATGTGTTTTCCCATCCTCTTACCTCGCCCAAAACCGGCGGTGCGCAATCATAACCAGGCAGGCCGAGACAAAACACAAGTGTTAGGAATCCCATGTTAAAATTTCGAAGGGCTATTTCTCCCCCAGCCCTGAAAGTTAAGCAACCCATGTCAATTGGGCCACTGGCGATTTGATATTTTCGACGTGCGTTCCTTCGTTCGATTATTTTTCTGACGGGAGTTCACTCATATTTTTCCAATTGTCTATAGCAAGAGATTTGTTGGCTTTGCCATACAATACTGTTCTTGACAGAATCTTGTTGCTGATGGAATACGATTGTATGATTTCGAACATATTTTGTTATTTTTGCTGCTACGCGAATATTGCTTAATTTTGTCTCATTCTTTGATTTTAGATAAATACAATATTTTTTTCCTCTTGACATCTTGTTCCTTTATTTTGTTGACACGTAACTTCAGGACGTTTAATGGCGCCGCAAAAAGTTGCGACGAAAGCTGAAAAAGCATCAGGACATTCTGATCCAACCCAACCACGGAAAGTAAAGCATTTTAATTTTCTCTGCGTATTACAGATTGCGGAGTTTCACCCGTACTTTGCAGGAGATTGTTGCCGATTATCAACATTTAAACTCCAGAGAATTATAAACAATTTGAAAGCTGAGTCGCTGAATAATTTTTCAACTTCAATGATCTTTGAGGAATTATGGTCGCAGGATTTCAGAACCTATGTTAATTGATACACACGTAATGTCATCGATGCCATATAGGCAAATGCAAAATGCCAAATGCGCTATAAAGCATGCATCTATCTCCTACTGTCGGTTTTGCCTCGCTTCGGTACACTCTACTCACACATTGAAATACATTTTTGACGAAGATTAGACGGAAGTGAACATTTTTGGAACACGCAACGCGTGTTTGGAAGGCTATTTTCCTGCTTCTGATTTGGAACACATTTGCCATAATTTTAGAGCACATGGATAATTCAAAATTGATTGTGTGTCCTAACGTGTGGCAGGAAAAAGTGTTCTGAAATCACACGATGTGTCGTTTTGCAATGTTCCGAAAAGTACGCTTGCGTTTTAGAAAAAATGTGCCCTTGTTAAGAGCGGTGATCCAATAACATGTTCCAAAAGGAAAACTACTGTTTCAGGGTGTTGTTATCTACGGGAAAGGAATATCCGCCAACAAACACATTTTTGCACAATTTTTAGCTGACCGAGGTCGTGCTCAGAATATATTTCGCCGCGGAAATTTTGCAATATGGTGCGGTGGCGCCTACAGTGACTTCGTGAACAGATCGTATCGTTCCATACCGCAGGTGTTCCTGCGGAATGACCACAGCTGAAATTCCTTAATAATTCTCCATTGAGCCGTGTTTTTTTAGATCTTATGTACTGCTTTTGATCTTTGAAAGGAATCCTTTATCCAGTATGAGCAGGCTGGTGGGAGAATCAGGTCTTCCACAATCCCAAATTGATTCGCGCTAATTTACACTTGTTGAATTTGATGAATTCATCATGTTGGACTGTCATGGCCTGTGGATATCCGCCTCTGTGGATATGTGATTTTCATTGGAATTGTCTATGCGAATGCTTGCGTCTACTTCTGTTGTCAGCTAACAAGCTCTTCCATAATTCCCCCCCGTTCCTCGTGTACTTTACTTGCTCTCCTGATATATCTCTCCACCTAATGAAATTACCCCCGGCCCTTTCCCGCTCTATACTTCACTCTTTTGCTATTCCCTCATCCGGTGCTTTCGTTTCTCCGTTTCTGCAATAAAGTCGCACCAAAAGGTGAAAGATTTCCCACGTCCCTGGAGGTGTGAAATTTCTGTCACCTCTCGGATGCCACTATTATGTTTCAAATATATTTATGAGATTACACACCTCCGTTTAAAGGGATAATAGCTTTTTCACATGTAAGCGTCAGCTTCGGATATTCACCTCCCATTGAACATTGGAGTAAGAGCTTTGATCCGCGCACTGAATTCTCGCAGAAGGTAGACTCTCGAAGGATACAATAACTGAAATTAAAGAATTCCACTTCCACCGCAGAAGCAACTTCAGTTCTATGAAAGCCGTAATTGAATTCTGTATCCCCAAACAGCATTAAGAACAAATTAGAAAGTGATTACACGCAGCGGTATGGATGCTCGCAGGAAAAAGATAATCTAAATTTGGGTATTGTCCAACGAATGGGTCGACTTTGTTTTTATGGACCCTCTCTTAGCGAGTCCTTTCCGACTCACTCCTGACGAATCCCTTCGTTATTCAGTCCAAAAATCGAATGCTATCCTTCTCCTTCCCGAAAATAAGTACTTAAGATATGCACTTTGTACGCAGTTAAAAAACTTTTTTTTGTGCGATTGATCCATATAAATGGGAAGAGTTACTTTAATTGCGTGTGGTCTTTTACGATAAACTTTCACAGTTGAACATCGGAGTTTAATCAAGTTTTCGCAGCTGAAGTTTAAAATTTCATGACACATGAATTTTTTTCGTGCGCAATTTCACTGAATTTCTCATTTCTTTCATTATATAAATGAAGTGCCGACATTTCCTTTTTTTACTTGGTTCAAGGAGTGGTGATGGCTTTCCGAAGCACGGTCGCGAGAGTTACGGACATTACCGTTTGTCACAATAGAAAAAGTGCATCCTATACCTGGCAAATCGATGCAAAAAATATCTCACCTTGAGTGTTGAGATGTTTTTCAATACAGATAATTTTTAATTCATCAATTATTATCTAAAGCATTTTGCCTAAATTCCACAAAAGTTGAATAGGAGTATAATCTCTCTGCACGAGAAGGCAATTGGTAAATGTTTAAACAGGAAATCACACACCATTCACGGGACAGCATAAAGAAATGAACAGAATCGAATTTGATGAAGATTTTCTGGAGAAGACTTGATTTCAAGTCTTGACACAATACCAATGCAAAAGAGCATTGCAGCATCGTGGACATTCGAGAATAGTTCGGCTAATGCGGCCTTAAATGCGCGTATAGAAGTTTGCAAATGAAGACGACGAGCATTAACTTATTCGTATTATCCACAGCATGCATTTGCCTGAATTGGATCAACCTTGCTCTCCTAAAGTTCAGCATATTGATGCCAGGCTTGTCGTGGGAGCCTAGTCAACGCAGGTTGATGCATGGATGGAAGGAACCCCGCACTTCAGAAGATCCGACACCTCAAAGTAGCTCTTTGCAGGAGTACGCCACATGCACTCAGTTCCCGTCGATAACGGAACGCAACGGCAACGATTTTTCTCGTGATATCTCTCTCCGCAAAGTTTCTCAGGACTGCACCTAATGAATTTGCTTCCTTTTTAGAGCTCCTGTACACACGTTGCATTTCTCAGGGCGCCATCCCCAGTGATTGGAAAATTGCGAACGTGACGCCAATATTCAAGACCGGCTCCAGATCTGACCCATCCAACTATCGTCCAATCTCCTTGACCAGTGTTTGCTCCAAATTGTTTGAACATATATTGTGCTCTACACTGGCTTCCTATCTAGAAGTAAATGATTATCTCATTGAAGATCAATTTGGCTTCCGCAAGGGAAGATCCTGTGAAATGCAGTTAGCGAGGGTGTTCCAAGAGATTTCTAGAGCCGCTGACTCGAGCCTCGATGTCGATCTGATATTTCTTGATTTCTCGAAAGCCTTTGATAGGGTACCCCACCAGCGACTCCTCTCGAAATTGGCAGCACTCGGGGTAGGTGGCAGATTTCTAGACGTCTTGCGGTCTTTCTTGACCTCTCGGCAGCAATCAGTTGTACTAGAGGGTGTGTCTTCCGACGTTATTCCCGTAACGTCTGGCGTTCCTCAAGGAAGTGTACTTGGTCCAATTTTATTTCTTGTCTACATCAACGACCTTGCTTCGAAACTGTCCTGTAGTGTGCGTTTATTTGCCGATGATTGTCTAATTTACAAAATCGTCCGTGAGGCTGGAGACAGAGAACTATTGCAGTCGGATCTCAGGCAAATCGAATCTTGGTGTAAAACAAACCAGATGCAGCTAAATTTTGACAAGTGTGCCCTCCTTCCAGTCACATCAAAGTTGTCTCATGTTCAGTTCCAGTACACTCTGAGTTCTGGTGTCTTAAATTCCGTGAACGAATACAAATATCTCGGCTTGACCTTTTCAAGAAACTTGAGCTGGGGTAAGCATGTTTCCTCAGTTATTAGCAAGGCTAATCGTATGCTGTACCTAGTGAGGAGGACTCTAAAGCATGGAACGAGCGACACCAAATCCGCCGCATATTTTTCCCTTGTTAGACCACTTCTCGAGTATTCTTCGGCTGTTTGGGACCCTTTTAAGCTGTGCGAAGTTGAAGCCGTAGAAGCCATCCAGAGGAAAGCGGCGAGATTTGTAACTAATCGATTTGCAAGATTTGATAGCCCCTCCGCTATGATTAAAGACCTAGGATGGTGTTCTCTTGCTGGAAGACGCAAATGCTCGAGGCTTGCCTTGCTCTCTCACATCTATTCTAGTTCATGTTCTTTCCTAACTGACTTGAGATCTTCTATACAGCCTCCAAATTATACTTCTCGATGGGACCATAGAATGAAAATCCAGCAAATAAGCTGTAACAAGGATGTATTCCATTATTCTTTTACTCCTCGCACTATCCGTGACTGGAATTCCCTGCCTCGGGACTTAATGAGTGAATTATACCATTCCGGTAAAGCATCATCCAAGGCCTGGTTTCAAAAGAACCTGTATTCATGTTAAGGCATTGTTTGTTGCTCACATTTTGTCATTCAAGCTGATTCATTGATCTAACAAATTCCCAGGATTTCATTCCCATCGTTTACTTTTACGTTCACTTCATTTGCCTCATGCTTTTCGTATCGATTTTCATGCATTATGAAACTTTGACTGTTCTATATACTCGAAGGTTAACCATTCTGCTTTTTAGATCTCATCTTCTTTTCGTTTCAGGTCTTAATTTATTCTTCATTTCAGGTTTAATTTTGTTTTATTTTTGTCGTTCCAGGTTTTATTTTCTTTTGTCCATTTCAGGCTCGGATGCAGTTTTGACTTTTCCTGAACGTTTAACCTTTTGTGCATGACTGCATGTTAAAAAAAAAAAAAAAAAAAAAAAAAACAAATTAGATACATATAGATAGTTAGATAAGACAAGATAGACATAAGCAAAGTTTTCTGCACTTGGTGGCAGAGAGTGTGTCACAAGTTGTGAGTGTTATGTTAATGTTATTGTGTTAAGAGTCGGACAATGGCCGACAGGTTGAGGTAAAATGGTTGAGGTAATGGCTTTCAGCCAGAGTGGCCCTCCTCGCCGAGCCACCGGCCGTATGGCTGTCAGCTCAGATGGCGGTTGATGATGATGATGATGATGATCTCTGACCATTGCTTGATTCGAGGCTCTGAGCAAAGCTGCTTATGTAATCCAGCACTGTTCCTCCGTACAGCGATTGGGTACACATGTGGAGTGGTTCAAATTGCTAATGTGTTCCAAATATGACAGGAAAATGGTGTTCTCAGAAACACTATCGTGTTCCAAACAATGTTCCGAGAAGAACACTATACCATCTAAGATCATGTTAAAAGTGATGTTCCAAGGTGTTTCATATCGAAACCTCGTGTTTAGAGTGGAAAAGAAAGAAAAACGTTTCTGAAGCATGTATGGGTAAATTAATACCGCTGCTATGTAGAAGAAATATTGCCGGACTCAGGCTCTTTTAAGGGCCACCAATGTGCTGTTGGCTGAGAACTGCGAACTGTGAGCGTGCACGATTGAAACGACACTACAGGGATGTTTAAAGGCCTTGTATTGCGTAATTGCACATCGAAACACTGATAGGATACCAGTTGTTCTCAAGTTCCTGCGTATGTTCGCCACTTAGGGTTCACTGCGACGAAAACGGACGACCAATCAATTAGGTAGAATCAGAGCCACTTAACTTTTGTCTCTGATGCTCTGCCTGACATAAAGATGCACTCGCACTGCAAAACCGAGGGACACGTGGTGAACGTTTCAAAACTGCTTTATGCAACAAAAATAGATTGCTTTGAAGTGATCTTCTTGTATTTTTGATGCGTTCATCAAGCGTTAACTAGTGTTTTCCAAGTGATCTTCCTAGATCACATAGCGCAATAAAAATAGATCGTGTCCAAGTGTTCAAGAGGCGTTTTTGCAAGCGTTTTTTATGCGTTCCGGATATGATCTTCAAAGAATGCCCACAAAAGTTGGCTTGTACAGGGTGTCCCAAATCGTTCACGCCTTAAATGGTTATCTGTAGTGCTCCCCTGAAAGAGTAGGTATAGGGAACCAACAGAGGTGCGTATAACAGTGCAAATACAAAGCAGATACACGGTGTCCCAGGGAAAAGATACAGTGTGTATGGTGCGCCCAGGAAAACCAAAACCCAAACGGCAAACAGACATGTTTCAAGCAAATGGAGTCTCCTGTTCAAGACCATTGAATTTTCGACACTGCAGCTGCACTGGCCCCATGCGCAAGTTCAGAAATTCAAAGCGCTGAAAGGGGAAAAAAGTTGTAAACATTGGCACATGTGTAACAGAACATGGAAACAACAGTGACACATTTCAATTTGTAACAAATTATCCGCCAAACGTTTCATGCATAAATGAACAAAATTAAATGTTTGGTGGAGCTATTTTCTTGCATCATTTTGAAACACGTCGCATAAGTCGGGCTCGCAAGAGCCATATGCATAAACAATAGACAAGAAATGCGTGTAAATGAATGGTGAATATGCAAGAGAGCAAGAGAAATTGTGAGAAAATAGCCAAAATGTGCAATAACAATAGGGCTGAATACATAGGTACCTATTTTAGAACAGCAAAAACAGGTGTCATATGGAGAGAAAAAAGAAAGTTTCTGACAAATTTGCAAACATTCATGAATTAGGTACATTGCAAAATGTGACCTTTTCAAAAACCTGAAATGAAATGGCAAATCAAAAAAACACCTATCACCTATCATGGCAACGCACATTTCAGAGTCCAAGGCTGAAAGAAGGGTCGTGAGGAATGACAATTTCCCGAGATTTGTTTCGGGAATTGGTTTCCGAGTGGGTGGGTCGAGAGAACCCACCCACTGGGAAACCAATCACCGCAACTGCAACCTCGGGGGATTGCCATTCCTCGCTGCCCTTCTCTCCGCCGTCAATAAACATGAAAAGCAATCGACCACTTATTGCATGCGATTGTGGCAGAAGACGTGAATTTGCCCAATAAACGGGCTAGTCTGGACAAACAGCCATGAACTGGCCTTCCGTCTTTGGAAATTGCAAAATTCCAATTGAGAAAAGTATCGCAGAAATGACAGAAATTGTATTTTTCAGAAGCTCGTGGGGATGGTTTGATAGGTACCTACTCTCACGGAGCATGTCCATCTCAGCTGCTTTTCTCCTGTCTGGTAATGAAGGCAACTCAATCACACGAAGCAAATTCCATATGCTCCAAAATGTCTCCATGCTTCAAAATGTCATGCAACAGGAAGAAACTGACAACAAGAAACTGACAAACTGAAGAAACTGACAAAAGAGTAGCTTGGCTGATGTAAAACGTTCAGCAACTGTCGAAGGATGGCAAATCAGAAACGGATTAATCTTAAAAATAAAGAGAATTTAAGATTGCAGACAAATTTCTGACAAGTCCAAACATCGAACAAAATGAACACAGTAAAAATAATTGTGAAGTTCAGAGGATTTGCAAAGCCATTGGTAAAAATGAAGACCGACAATTCCAACAAGGAGAAAACGCAGTACCTACATTTTTAGGCAGCCTAAGCGCCGTCTTGACAAGCAAACAAAACCAGCTAAACCAGCCCCCAAATCCACCCAAAACAGCAAGCAAAACAACCCATACCAGTTACCTGAACCAGCGACCAAAACTCCCAGACCACCTGACCCAGCCATTAAAACCACCTGAACCATCCGCAAATCCCACTTCGCCCTTGTCCGTCATATCGCAAACAGAACCGGCCGCCTGGCGAACGTGATTCGCGGTAGATATTCGGCACGGCACCTCCTCGAAGTGTGCAACGCAACGACACCGAGTCACAACAGTCCGCCGGTTCCGTTTTCGATCCAATGGACCAGGGATCAACGAAATGACCATCTGAAATTCGCTTTGGTTGGGCATTCCACTGTGGCGACGAATGGCAGCCCGAGAATGCTCGGCAAGGCGCCAGGTCCGTTTTCGACTTGATGGGCCAGTGCGAAGTGGGATTCGGCGAAATGGCTGAACGACTAAATGGGTTAGGCTGGTTCTGGTTTCTGTTTTTCAGTGGTTTGTCCGGTTTGTGTTGCTGATATGGTGGCTGTCTGGGTTGTTTGGATGGTGCTGGTTTACCTAGTAACACACCCACCTACCCAAAAGATTCAGTTAGGTAAGGTAAACAAAAAATTTCAGAAACAATTTTGTTGCATGTTGCCGGAATGAAAGATTTATGACCAGCAGTTGATGGTGGGGCAAGAACGCGTCTAACGATTCAGAATGAACAACATATCAAAGTGTCAAGGCTGTTGTTGATCAAAAAGGATTTTACATTATGTTGTTCTGTTCAGTTCAATTTGGGAAAGAATGAAACCTTCTTGGAATTCTGAAACTGTAAGTAGAAAAGAAGAGGCTCATCAAGTTTTGGAAGCCGGTGGGTTGGCAGAGGCACGGGCGAATTTCAAAAAAGAATATGATTTTCATGCCTTCTTTCCGATGCCGAACATACCTATGCTCGCACCGGGCCAGTGACTGGGGCAGAACGAACTGAGGCAGAAGTGGACTGAGGCAGAATTTTTGCATTTTTGGAGGCTGATTTTTAGTTCTCCGGGTTAGGTTAGGTCAGGTTAGATTAGGTTAAGTTAGGACAGGTGTAAGCTACAATCTCCATGCAAAAAATCCCTCCAAAAATTCCCTCCTTTGTCCAATTCTTCCTCAGTCCACTTCTGCCTCAGTCCGTTCTATCCCAGTCCCCCGATCCCTCGTACCTGCATACGAACAGGGAAATCGGGGAGGCATTTTTGTCATGTCGGGTCTGGCCCGACTTCCACCTGAAAAACAAATCCCTCCCGTCAGTCCACTGCTTCTCCACGGATCTTCATTCTCATCTCATCATTCAAAGTGCTATGAATATTGCCAAAATTGGGTCAGGTTTATTTTTTGGTTGCGCACAATGTGGGAAAAGTGCGAATTGAAATCGGAAGTCTGTAATTCAAAGCACAAAAAATTCCCAAACGCTGAAATTGTGAAAAATAGGAGAAGGTGCAGAAGTAAAGCAGACGAGAGCGTGACGATCCAGTGCCTCAAGTTTTTTCTGGGTGGCGCACCGCTGCCCGCCGTCCACTCGCGTGGAATTCTCCTCTCTCCTTCCATCTTTTATTATTTGATGACGTTTCCGTGCGTCGGCTTTATCTATAGGAGGCACTGGACGATCACAGGACAATTTTGAGTACGGTTACGGTGGTGACACAAATCAATGGATAATTGATGATATAAACAAAGGAAAACATGATATCAAGGAGTGGCTGAAAATGTGAAAAGAGGTCTCACAATGGGCATTCTGGTCGTTGGTGATCTTGGTTGAACCACCTCAAGCATTGCGACTTTCGCAAAAATTGCGACTTTTGCAGATTTTTCTTCGTGACCAGTTGTTAATCCACAAGAAAATGCTGGCACTTGGAACGCTGTGTTGTTCCGGTAATCAACGTCGTCAACTCCCAATCAGGTAATCAACGACGTCAACTCGAAATTCGCAATTTATGCAAAAGTCGCAATTTTAGCGAAAGTCGCAATGCTTGAGGTGGTTCAACCAAGATCACCAACGACCAGAATGCCCTCACAATTTGCCCCGTTGTCCCCGTTTCCCACCAAATCAACGCATGCCCAATCACAATTTGTTGCAAGTCGTGAGAGATGATGGAATGAATCCAAGCCAGGTAAGAGCAACTGCCAAACTTCACAGCATACAATAAAGAATTACAAAACTGCAGTGTTAACAAAAACAAGACAGTTCAGTGGGATCTTCTTGCCCTCAGTTGGCACAGTCTCGGAAAACGAGCCTCACCAGAGAATTTTAAGTGAGAAAAATTTTACAAACCGGCCACGGGAGAGAAATTCCCCCAGCCGCGCTGTTCGCTTGCCCCATGGAATGTCCTTTTTGTTCACCTATGTTGGAAATTTGACCACAGACCACGAATAGTGCAAATGAACCCCACACATTTAAAAATATCTTTGTCTTCTGGAGGGAGCTCCGCCGCCAGACCTCCCGACAGGGTGTCTGCACCTGGGCACCCGATTGGGCTTCGCCGCAGATCCCCCCGCCGAGTCCGAGTGAGATGCGGCCAGATCCAGGCCGCATCTCACTCGTTGGCCCAATGCCCTCTTGCGAAAATGAATCACCTCCATTGGGCCAATGCCCTCTTGCGAAAATGTGAAATGTAATGACGCCCCTGAAACCGACCAAGGAATTTCTGGAAACGAAAATTTGCACAGCAACATTTTTTTCGGGGAGACCTTCTTGCTGAGACGCTTCTCCAAAAACGGGAAGATTGGGTATACCTGCTGAGTGCTGACATTTGGTGGAGCCAATTTCGGGGACGTATGTTGTCGACCCGCCTACCTTTTCCTCCTTGTTGCAAAACCTACACTGCATGCTCTCCGCCTATTGATTGTTGTTCAGCCTACTGTTTGGTTTCTTCCCAATGGAAAAAGACAACAAAACGTGCGTGAAATTGGCTCCACCAAATGTCGGAAGGTATTCCGAATAGAAAAACCATGGAGTGAAAACCAAAAAAAAAAGGCA
>JASGXE010011993.1:0-15298 GCA_030068105.1 Sinentomon sp. SZTP_YWyxl
TGGTGATTTGGGTTGAATCTCATGCTCGCGCAATTTCATGCAGAGAGAATAGAGTAGTTTGGCTTAGGTTAGGTAGGTTAGGTAAGGTTACATTGGGTTAGGTTAGGCTAAGATAGGGCAAAGCAGGTTAGGGAACTTGCATTTGAAATAACTTACAGCAAAGAGCACGTGGTTCAGTTCATCCAAGATCACCAGCTCCATGACTCAGCCTTACTAACCCCCAACCTAACTCAATGTAACCTTATCTGACCTAACCTAACCTAACCTATAACCCAACCTCCCACTTGCATTTGAGCAAGCATGTGATTCATTTGCTGCACCATGTAGATTTCCAGTCTTTAATTGAGGGGGACATCGCGCGATGATACCCCACATTAAACCGTGACGGCGGACACTCTGCCATGGAGAGACCATCGTGTTTGAAAATCTTAATCGCAATGTCAGCTTTCTGTTTGAGAACTTGTTCAGAATGGCAGATTTTTCTCGAATTTCGATTTTTTCAAGATGTCATTCGGGATCGTTAATTTCAAGATTTTCACAGAATTAAAACAATTATTGCCGCAGATTGCAATAATCGATGGAAAAGGCGAGGCGAATTGTTTCTGCAGTGCTTTTTTGGAAAATAAGCTTTCCAAAGCAATAATCGGCATCTCTGAAATTGCCGAGTTGCCACTGTGTGCGACTTGTCTGCGAGGTTCGGCTGCAGAGCTTTGGATTGATTGTGTTGCCCGCCTATGCACCAGGCCCGTGTGCTTTCGGGCTAAATTTTGGCCTCGTTTTCAGGGCAGGCCCGTCGGCTTTCGGGCTTAATTTAGGCCTCGTTTTCAGGGCATAAATTAGGCCTCGCTAGTTAAATTGGTCGATGAGTCACAAGTCCATTGTTGTTGGGGTTTGAAAAACGATCACATGGATTGGTTCATAAACAAGTTTCTCCTGCATCTCTATCTCTTTATTCAATTTCAATTGAAGGCTTGTCTTTTGTTCGTTTTGCGCACGACGTCATCTTGCTTGCGTTCTGGTGATTTTTCTTCTTCAAATTGGCGCCCGGCGCCCCACCTCCGTTTAAGACGCAACCCATACCCTGCACATGAACCCAAGTGAAATCTTCAGGAAACAAAACTGCTTGCTTGCTTGAAAACAAACTCTGGCCGTAATGCCAATGGAAATTGAAAGCATGGTCACAATTATTTTGTTTCCTTTGTTCGGCTTGTTTGTAGAAAAATTCTTGCCCCAACGAGCTGAGATGGCTGGTGCAAATTGCAAAAATTATGTTGTGGGACACATTTTTTTGTCTGCTGACTGTTTGCTTGTGTTTTTGTCCCAACGAGATACGATTTGGCGTTGGGTGCTTGTGAATGGATGGATTTTAAGCAGTTGGGAATCCGCGTTCTTCACATCTGTATTTTTTCCGGAAAGAAAATCGCACATTGGCTTTTCGTATCCAACTTGTCTCTGTGAGGGGAAAAGCGCGAGAGACAGGCCTCATGCGGTCCTATTTTTTCCTATATTTTTGAACAAAAGCTTTTTTCCTATTTTTTCCATGTTGCCTATAGAAATCCTATTTTTTTAATTCAATTGATGTTTTTTCATAATACATAATCTTTTCACAATGTTTCATAATGTTGTTTTGTAGTTTTTGGATTCGATTCGAAAAGAAAATAAAAATTCTTTTTCAAAAAATTATTTCTCAAAAAGAAAACAAAAATTGTATTTCCAATAAGTCCCTTCCTACGCCCCCGGTGGTTATTCATGCAAAGATTTATGCATGAAACAGAAAGATAAGATCCTTTCCCCACTTTTTGGTGTTGAAAACGTAGTTTTTTGGGTTGAAAATCCCATTTTTTGGGGTTGGAAATCCTATTTTTCTGAGGTTGAAAATCCTATTTTTTTGGGTTGAAAATCCTATATTTTTTTTGCTCCCGGCATGAACCCTGGAGAGAGTCAAGGATATGTGATTGAGTAGAAAAACCCACGAGTTCTTCCAGAAATGCCTCGCCAAGGGAGATTTTTTTTCTTTAGAGTTTTTTGCAAGCACGCAGTGAAGTAATGTGAACGCCCAATCTTGAAAACGCCGCAAAACGCATCAAATGATGGAATGCGTTGCGTTTTGCAGCGCTTTCGCCACAATGGGAACTTCGTTTTATTTACGACTTCCATGAATGGGAATTACAATGCTCCGCATAAAAATTATGCAGAACTCTCCTGTGGGCCGGCATTTCTGGAAGACACCGTGTTTGCGAATTGGACAATATTTTTACAGCCGGGTTCCAGTTGACGGTTTTTTACACAATAGTGGCATGTTTTTGTTCCAATCACTCTGAGGAATTAAGTCTGAAAATTTGGTTACTCTATATCGATTTTGAAAATTCGCCCCCGTTCCCCAAAATGGGGATATTTTCGGGGGTTTGGAGGCCCCAAAATCATAATGGGGCGTCGGAGCAATTTTTAATCTTAATATTTTGATTTGTGTTTCCATGAGGATCTCCTGGAAATTTGTCGGTATTGTTCTGGAAGACCCTGTTTTTCATGACATCATGACTGAAACACGAATGATTTCCCTGTGACGCAACTGACATTGAAACATGTTAAACAAAATATCAGAAAACGAAAAGCACATCACCACATCACAAATGCTGTTGGTGTGCGGCTGGCCTGATCATCAATTGCAGGGAGATCCCCAGCTGAATGATGGCCTATAGCGAACTCTTATCGCCGACACGACAAAGTGAAATTTTGCAATCAGCATCCACAAAATATGCAACCAACTTCCGGGATGTGATTTACGTTTTGCCCCCTACCATCACCCGACCGCCGATCGCTTGTTGTCAACCCACTGGTTGGTGTCCGTGTGTTGCTTGTTGTCAATCCATTCAATTGTTTGGCGTTTGCCTTTTTGGCCATAAAAACGTCCCTGAAATTGGCTACTCCATTGATGCAGGTGATTCAACTTCACCGCGTGCGGCAGCAGAAAGGCAACCGCGACGGCAACGCTTTCACTTTTCTAGGTTGGACCGGTCTGTGAGCTCCATGGCATCTGAAAGTTTTTTGACCTTACTTGGCTGCCGGTCACATGGGCATTTTTGCATAACCTTTCGTTTTGGAAAGTTCGGAGGGAAAAGCTCGATTTTCAGGTTTGGTCGCATTGTCTGACGGGGGTTGTCAACGAACTTCAAGAATGCCATATTTGTGCGAAATTCACACCGAAGTGGTTGCATAATTTTTTTTCCAATCCACTTCCGCGGACAGCAGCATCGCAACAGCCAATCACGTCGTCTCAATTTGTGACGTAATCAATTTTCGCATTTTTGCCTTGCCACCACTTTTTGCCATTTGGCGTGTTTGCCACCGCTTCGCAACTCTTTCTAGGGTCGCAATAGGGTAAGGTTAGGTTGGGTTAGGTCAGGTTAGGTTTGGTTAAGTTAGGTTTTGAAAATTGGATGTTGAAATTGGTTGGAATTCCCAACAGCCAATCAGAGACGCGCATGCGGAAGTGGATTGGAAAAAAAAATGTGCGAAGTGGTTTCCACACCATTCTTTCCACCGTTTGTGCTTTCTTTTGCCTGATCATGTGCCATCATTTCGTCAAGTCATCAGCTGTGATCGATCAAATTGGTTGTTTTTCCTCGAAGCGAACAAATGCCTGTCAAACGCACATGTTTCACAAGCGTTTTTCTGCCTTGCCAAGTTTTCCTGACCAAATTAAATGGCCAGCAACCGAACCTGTTCTGCTTGACACTTGACTTTTGACATTCAAAATTCAAATTCAATTCATGCACTTTGCACATCGGGAATGACATCATTCTTCATCCATTCACTGTTGTGTTGCATGACATGCCGCGCGTGATGTCACTGACATTCTTCTTGTCGCCTTTGTGTCAAGCGGTCGTGACAAAAAGCCGGTTGACTGGTTGGTTGGCAACGTGGTGCGTGGTTGAGCCAAATGACCCATCTCCGGTCTCGCCATCGAGCAGGAAGTTCGCGAATTTTTTGCAAGCAAATCGATTGCAAAATCGCGCTTGCTTTTCAATCGCTTTCTATTCGAATTTGAAAGCCCTGTTGTGACGTCTGATGCGAGGGCGTTTGGTTGGAGGAGAGGACTTGGGAGTGAAAAGAGAGACAGACGTGATTACATTTGTAAAAATATTCGCAAAAACCCGCCGACAGCCTCCCGAAACAGGTTCACCGTGGCTGGCATGGCGAAGGTGAAGCTGACTGGGTGGGTGGGGGGTCATCAAGCGGGGATGGGCTTTGGGGGCACCTTGTTTTCCCGCCAAAGTACGGCGTCTTGGCGCGCTTGCGTTTTCGCGCTCTCTCCGTCTCTCTCTTGTGCAGCCTTTTTGCTCTCGGCTCGTCGTGGCATGGGAAATGGGAATCGGATGGGAGTCTGCATGATGCTCTGCAATTTGCGAGTGTTTTTGTGTTTCGTTGAGTTGGCAAGTGGCAAAGCAGAAAGCGTTTTCTGAAATTTCTTCGGAGGTGCAGCTGAGTGCAAGGCTCAGGCAGCTTCATGACAGTCTCGGCGTCTTTTGAGGAGCAGGAAAAAGCTTTCAAAAACAAAGGTGGGGCAGACACTGGGGTGGTTTGAATGGAATCGAAAAACCAGGCATCTCCGGAGCCACCCATGTTGTCTGCGTTTGTGAGACACTGGTTTGTGGCGATTGGAAACTATTTTTCCGGCGGAACGGAGCGGAAGCGGTGAAAGTGCTCACTGCGCAGTTCGTTTTGCGATTTTCGCATTTCCACGCATGAAATGGACAATGAAACGCGGATGCCAGCCGGTGGCCGGTTTTCTCCGTCTTGGAACGTCGTTCTCCATTCCATCGTGTGTCCTTGGCCCTTGCGTCGGCGGCAAAACTTGTTTCCATGTTCCATCGCAGAAGGGCGTGGAACATCGAAGGGTTCAGAATGGCGTCGAACCAAGGCAAAACTGCATCCAGAAGAGGGCACGTCGTTTTGTTTTGTCAACAATGGGGCGGAGCGGAAGGAAACTCAAAGATCAGATGGAGAGGGTCGGAGTTCAAGTTTTGGCCACTGCATTGTTGTCATTGCAGTGTGGCGCTGTTGTCTTTGGGAATCAAAAAATGTCGGCAACCCCATTGTTGTCAAATCGCAACGGCATGCCGTCTTCTCATCTGTGCGTCTGTGGACTCCGAAAATCGTCTGTGCGATTGTTGCGGCTTTCCGCAGCCAAGCGGCAGTCTTTATTTTTCCGCATCTACTCGTAATCGTGTTGTGCGCTTTGGGTTTCGGTTTTAACACACATTTGATTGTTTTGATCCGAGTGACGTGACCCACTTTCCATTGATTTATTATTCGGCTAATTGCATTGTGCGTGGGTTGTCTCTGCCCTCTGTGCCTGGTTGGTTTGGCGGTTCAGTTGCATTTTGTGCAATTTTTCATTCAGTTTTGCGCGTCTTCATAAATCTTCCCGCTTTCTTGACATAAACTCCAACTCCAGATCAAAACGCTTTGTCCAGATATTCCTGGCCCATTCTCTGTTTTTTTTTTTTCAATGCTTTTATCTGTGTGCTTTCTGTTGATTCGACTTGATTGCGCTTTTGAGGGCCTGCGAACTGTTTTCGAGATGGCATGAAACTTTCCATTGAAAAATCAGATGTTGCGAGTTTTTTCGCTGTCGGAAAATCAGAATCTTCCTGGGCTTCAAAATTACGCACCTGCAACGCAGTTATACCTGTCGCTTTCAATGTTATCAGGACTCCGCGTGACGTCATTTTGGTCACCGCGTCACAGCTGGCGTCTTCTGCATCATTGTAGCAGAACCGATCTTCAAATGATCCCAAAACAGCAGGAACACGAAAATCATTGGTCAATCACTTCAAAATATCTGTTCGTCCAAAATGTTCAGAATGAACATTGGCAACATTTGGGGGGAGGGCCGAGGGGTCGGGTGTGGGGGAGGCCGCATGCCCCATGAAAGCAAAAAAAAAAAAAAAAAGTTAAAAAAAGTAAAAAAAAAGTTCATGCTGCCGCATGAAAGTTAAGGCAGTCTCCAAAACTCATAACTGGTGAAACAAAACGTTTACTTCTGTGGGAGCAAGCCATTTTCAATTTAAAAGTCCAGCAAAAATTACGGAGCAATGCAGGCACGTTGTTATTGCAATCCCTTGGGAGGGGGTCGGAATGTGGGCTACGACGATCCTGCGTTTTCCGCTTTAATACCTGGCGATTGCTATTTCAGCCTAATTATTCTTGCTAATGTTTGGTTTTTGGTGGGGTTTGCGGTGGCGTGCGCAGTCAGAACTGTCACGTGGCGAAGCAGAGATCGTTTTTCACAGATGGCTTTCATTTTTCATAACTGCAGACAGGGTATCCCGTGTCTGACGTTCTTGTGGAAAACGAAGAAACCCTTTTTTGAGGCGGAATTTGTCCGAGTTGCTCTTGCCGAGTGCCAGGGGAGTCACTTGGGGGAGTGCAGTGAGACAATTTGACCCCCTCGAGAAAATTGGAATCCACCGAATTTTTTTTTTCCTTATCGTTTGCTCCATTTGGCCAACTTCCCAGCACTTTGACGGCAGTGACAGCCTCATGACCAGGCTTGTTTTATTACTAAGTAGTTACTTTGCTCGCATGCCGCCACCATGCGCCCAGTGAACCCTGCTGCGACTGGTTTTTGACTCGCCAGCCCAGGCCGCTTCCAGAATTCCTTGTCTCATGCACCCCCAGCCGAAACTTGAAATTGAGGTGTTACTGCTCTGTTGCCTGATTTCTTGATCGTTTCTCTGAATTAAGTGCCGATTTCGTGGTTTGATCATGGAATTTTCTCAGCATTCCTGGGAAATTTTGGGGAATTTCGGGTAATTTAGTCTGGGATTTTCATTGTGCTCTTTTTACGGCGGACACCCTGCCATGCCAGCAATGCCTGCCTCTTTTTGGTTGCGCCTTGTGCCTTCTTTGCTTTGAAAAATCTGTCTGAAAACTTTATTGCGTGTAGCTATAACTGGCCGGGATGAGTCACAAGGCAGGAAAGCGATGGCCTGCAGAGCCTGTTTATTCATTTATTTATTAGATAAACATGGGTTTTGGCCTTTAGGGGCAAAGTTATCCTGCTGTTTGGGAGTGGTTTCTGAACTGGAGACCCACCAAGTGAAAATAAATTACAATGCTCGGAATGTTTTCATAAAAAATTGCCGGCGATATGTTTTGGACATCGATTTCTGCGAATTGCAGGTTCATTTCGCCCTATTTTCCTATCATTTCCGGTTCCTCCACACGCGGAGGGGCGGTTACAAAGCTGAGGGTGCCTAGTTTTCGAGCCCCCGTGGACAGGTTGGTTTGAAATGTTTATCTGTTGTTGTGGGCGGTGGCTGCATTTGAGTCTGAAAAGGTCAGTGCTTTTTGAGGAAATTGGCCAAACGTTACGATTGCAGTGGCGGATCCAGCCCTACCCCCGTGTGGGGGCGTATTCTATTCCGTATTCCGTTTCCAGGGGCCTTATTCTGTTGCTTCCCTTAATACTAAGCAGCCCCTTAGGGCCCTCTTCTAAAGGCAAGTTACGGGCCTTATAGGCATAGTGTTATCAGTTGCAACACTTATTACAGCGGAGAGATCATGACGGGGGTAACGCAAACTCCGGGCTGCGAGGTAAATTTTTTCCATTGGAGCAGATGGCAAAAATTTACCTCGCAGCTTGGAGTTAGCGTTTCCCCCGTCATGATCTCTCCGCCGTTATTTAAGTTTTAAGGGCCCTTGATGTTCCCGTGAAAGTTTAGGGCAAGCAAAGGGGATTCTGTGCTGCCAATGTAATATTTAAGAGGAAAAGAAAGTGCTCCTCTGAAAAGAAAGGCTATTTCTTTGTCAACATCCATTTTTCAAACATATTTATTTTCTTCTGTTGGGGATAGTTATTTTTCACGTTTCCAAATTATTTCTGTTTTTTTATCTGCTGGATATTCCAAATTGCAGTGTAAAATGAGGAAACAAGGAAAAGGTGAATTTGAGATCATCCTTTACACTTCCGGGATTGAGGGTCTGGGGGACGAAGGTACCAGAAGTTGAATGTGGACTTCATTTTGGTGCAAAATTAAGGTTTCTCCGCAAAATATATTTTGCCGGGAAGCGTTTTTACAAACCCTGCCGCGACTTCAGATGGCAGAGAGCGTTTTGCGCAAGAATGCTCGATTGGGGCCCTTCACTCGCAAGAAAAAATACATTTTTCTAACTTAAAGCTATCTGAACCTGACCTAACCCTGTCCCTCTCTGAAAAAGCAATGCTCGTGTGGGGCCCCGACCTGCCATCTAAAGTCGCGGCAGGGTTTGTAAACTGGCTGCCGGGAAGGGGGTCGCCCCGCACCCCCCGTATCCGCTCCTGTTGCGATTGTGAAGTTGGTTTTATTTTTGCAAATTCTTCACATAAATGCAGGTTTATTTCTCGGGGCCATTCTTATCATGGCACCTGGGCTGTTGTCTTTGCCCTTTGGCAAAAATCAATAGTCTTGAAGTGACCTCCTGTTGTCGCGACCACCGAAGCTCGTGAGAGGGTGGGCTGGGCCCTGCACTTCGTCGAGGTGGAATGTGCTCTGTTCTGGGGCAGTTTTGATTGCGCAGTTCCTTTCGCCAAATGGTCTTTATATAGAATGTTGCTATACTTAATGTTTGTCGGCCTGCCATGCGAACTTATGTTTGCGTGTCTCTAATCGGCGCATCTAAATTTCCTGATCTTTATGCCGTCGGAGCCACAGTCAGCCAACTGCCGAGGCTGACCTTATTTCGAAAAGCGATGAAATGAATTCGATTTTGCGGTTCCGCATTTTCCCTTCCTGGAAACCTGGCGCATTTCGGCATATCGTGGCTTGCATGGCGTGCGTGCTTGGCCAGACCAGGCACGGTCAATTACAATTTGCCAAAAGCTTCCTTTTAATCATTTCGGTCCCATAAATTTTTGTGAATGTTTGGGCTCTGATTGATAATCATTGAAGTGAAACAACCGCGCGCGTAAAAATTTTGAGCTCGTGATTCCCAATTCGACTCGTGATTCATGCAATTCTTGTACCTTTTTCTTCTCTGTGAAGTCAACAAAACTTACTTTTCCTCCATCATTTTTTGAGTCGGAGAAAATCTTTCCCGGATCTGAAATGTCTTCTTTCTCTACCCTGCAGAGTGCTGGGGCACAAGAGAAGAAATTCCAATTTCATTGGGATGCAAAATTGCAGAAATTGAGCACGGAATCCTGGTAATAACTTTTCGATATATTTCTCTGGGGACCCAAGTTCATCATCATCGTGGAGTCATATGGACAGATAGCCATTCGGCTGGTGGTCCGACCTTTTACCTTGTTGCACACACCTTGGGCTCGCAAGGAGAACTATGCCCCATAATCGTAGACCAATTCTGCTCTGCATTCAACTGAAACGTTTGACTAACTGCCGCAGATCTGTTTGGAGGGGGGGTGGGTGTCGAATATTGTTTTGCTTCAAAGCACTGAGCGTTGAAATAAGCAACGACCACTGTCAAGACAGGGGCGTCATTTCAGATTTTCGTAAGGGGGCATTTCAGTTTTCACAATGAAAGATCTGGGCGCAGCATGTCGAGGGGTTTGGGGGGCGAAATCCCCAGCAATTGGAGTCTGTGGTGGTAATCGAGAGGGTCAGAGCTCCCAGTTATTGGTGTCCGGGGCAAAGCCCCCGGCTGAAGAAATTTTGAAATTGGTGGAAATTTTGAGTGCAATAGGTGCTCGTGTTCTCGAGGCCAAATTCCCCATGCCAGTGCGAGCCAACAACACATATGCCAAGGGGGCAAGCGAATCCCTGGGTGATTCTCGACAGGGGGCCCGTCGCTTCCCTCGAAATGATGCTTCTGCATAATGTAGCTTTTTTTAAACGTTGGAATTTTCCTGCACAGGATTCCGTTGCAGGCATTTTGCGCCGTTTGTCCCGTCCTTTCGGAGCTTCTCCTCGCATCATTGGCTCCCTTACTGCGAAGAAAGGGCTTGGACTCTCCCAGCTGCAGTGCTTTCTCGCTAAACTAGGCCCATCTTATTTTCCGCAAGTGAGAGAAGGAGAGCCTTTTCCCCTTGCCTTCCAATTTGGACTTGTTTTCCTTCTGATTTGATGGCCTTTCCAAATTGGGTTTATGGGCCTTCTAACTCCAACCCTTTCCGTTTTAGGCTTATAGGTACATCATTTCTTTTGGTTCGTTAAAACGAGCTTTTCCGTTTTCTTGTCCAGCATTTCTCAACTTTCCACCAGGGTTCTCCGTTAACGGACCTTGTTAGCCGTTCTAATAATGTGAATGCGACCAGCGAACGTTTGTTTGTGAACTGTGAACTTTGACTTCTGGGATGGGGTCCCGACCCCATCATAATACGATATTATTCCCCAATTAGTTCCAGTCTTTGCTGCGAGTAATAGTTCCAGTGCTGACGTTCATCGCGCTCTGGATGCGGAAGAATCCGATGTGCTAAAAACATATGACCGCCTCCAAATCGGCAATGATAATTGGTTTTTGTGACACTTCCAGTGGTACTTTCGCTTGGATTTCCAACTCCAGCCGCTCAGCACATCGTTGACTCAGCTGGAACAGGAAGACGTAATGCCGACCGTCAGTCATGGTGGCGTTCTCTACTACATTGTACCTGGTGATCTGAAAGGGAACAGGTGGGGGCAAAATGGCTCTTTTTGGCTTATTTGATTTCACAACAGGTGTTGGCATAATATTTTTTTAAGTTGTTCATTTAGGTACCCGTGAAACCCTTCGTTTGTTTGGAAAAGTCAGGTGAGGTGCCATTCGGCAATGACAACATGCTCAGCAGAACACTTGAAATTAGTGAAATGCGTCAAAACTGCATCAACCCCTGTTGAAATTGGAATGCCCGTTTTCGCCTGACATTTTGAATTTCACGATGTGTTCGGAGAGTTTTAGCGGACCCTGTCCCGTGTGTTACTGGCAGTGTTTTTCCCCAACCAGTTAGCAAGTCTGTGGGAAATGTGTTGAAAATTTAGATACAGTGGTCTTCACAACCTTGCTCCCATTCGGAGCTCGTCACGTGCGCCCTGAGCCCACCATATATGCATTGGGGTGGCTTTTACAGGTCGCGATTTGAAGGGGATATATCAACAGGGGGTTTGCCGATTGGTGAAATATTTTTTTTCTGCAAAACTTTTCAAGCACAAAAATTCGGGTATTTTGCCTCCCCAGTTTCCTTTCCACAAATCGGCACGTGACTTTCGAATTTTTTGGTTTGCTTTCCCCATTCCAGAATTTGAACAATTCCGACTGCAGCCCAGGCCAAACCACACCCACCTTCTTGGTCTGTTGTGGTCGTCAGTTGTCGACCGAAATTGGTCGCTGTCCGTCGGCGTGTTCCAATTTCAATTTCAATTTCAATTTAATTTTATTTGCTTATTATTTTCGCAAATATGTCAAACAAGTTATTTACAAACAAACATGAATTCCAGCATACGTTCATGAAAAGATCATAATACAACACATAAGCTCATAACAGAAAAATACTCATGAAGGCAAGAGGCAGCAAGAGGACGAAAACGATTACAATCAAGAAAACGGAAGAGAACAAACCAACTGTTAAGATATCTAAGAGTATGTGACACGATGATAGGTCTGAAAATTGCTTCATGGCCAAGTTGAAGTCAATTTTTACAATTTATTTTTATTATTTTACTTTTATTTTTGAGCAAATATGTTAAGCAGGGGAGAGCTCTCGGGAAGATTGTTCCAGTCGATAAGGGTTCGTGGAAAAAAAAAGCAAATTGAAATGCACGTTGCCTTGATCAACGGAATCTGGAATTGAAAGTTATGAAGCGCACGCCTTGCAAGAAATTTAGGAGAAAAAGGGGGAGGTATCTCAATGAGCACTTTTCGTTGGAAAATTTTGGTTAGCATTCCATCAACGAAACGTCCGCGAAATTGGCGAACCCAAATTCCAATAATTGTGCGGCAGGTGTTCCGAACGGTTTCGAATTTGGAATGCCTGCCGACATTTGGTGGAAGCAATTTCGCGGACCTTTTGTTGTCGCAACAGGTGAAAAACAAACAGTGGATTGACAGACAACAAGCAATAGGTGGGCAACAAGCTAAAGCAGTGGGTTGACGACACAAAGACAACCCACTGCCATAAAATAAAAAATAAAATCATGCATAAAATTTGTCAAAATAGACAAGTTTGGTGCGTCCCCGAAATTGGCTCGATTTGTGCGCGAATACCAAATATCGGCAGAGGAAACTGAGAAAAATGCTGATTTCACGGGCGGTGCATGCACCTCACCTCATCAGTCACGTACCCGCCGTGAAATTGGCAAGCGTTGCCGTCGAAAGAGTCTCGGAAGATTTTTTTGGCTTGGCAAGTGGCATTTGGCAACGTGCCAGCAGATCGAGCACCGATTGAATTTTGTATTTCATCGGCCCTTTTTTGATGTTCTCGGATTTTTTCTTCTCACATCATATTTTTTTGCCAAAAGCGCAAAAGCTCGAATTTCACAGCGTTCTGCCGCTTTTCATGTTCGTTGGATGCTGGGAAAATTCTTGCAAACCGACTGTTTCCCTTTTTTTCATTCGGGCATTCGCACGGATGTGCACGGATGATGAACCCGGCTTGGCTTCTCCTAATTTTTTCCGTGGCTGCTCGAGCCTTTTTTGGCCATCCGCGTTCATGAGACGGTTTCTGTTGAGACCCATCGTCCTCTGTTGTTCAAGCAGATTCTGCTTCTTCTTGGAGCCAGTTTCAGATGGCCATGTTTCCTCACGCCCCAGATGTGCTGTTTTTAAATGCCCGCTTTGCTGCTGGCTGCTCGCATTGGGTGGCCTTCTGTAAACTTACCGGTGAAAATGTCAAAGTCCAAGAAGTGTTCTGCAAAAAATTTCGGCTCCTTTGATCGCTGGCGTGGTTGGTGATCAAGGCCGAAAAAACGCCCACAATTTGCGGGATGAATGATGGGTTCTGTTTCGGGTTCATTTTTGGGCGCGAAATTGCTTGTTTTCTTTAAAAAAATTGGAAAAGGAAATTTTCCCAGGGCAAGGGGGTGTGGTCGCCCCCCGCCGCTCTGTATCCGCCCCAGCATGCGATGCCTGATTGTCCATTAAATGGACGACCAATGCCCAGATCACCAAAAGTTTTTGTCAAAACGGTATTTCGAATTTGCCAACAAGCCCGAATCATCTGTTGATTTTCATGGCGACGTCTGAAATCTGCTTTTTCGGCTTGCGGAATGTTTTGGAAAATCAGTGGTCTTTTTTTCGTGGCACCCTGTCGTGTTGTGTAATTAAATGCTTGCAGAGAGAAAGGTCCGTGTTTGGTGTTTACAATGCAGTCATGCGAAGCAGCGTCTCGCAAGTTTCTGGTTTTGAGCAGAGATATCGCGCTAATTACATGGGCCTTGATTTGCGCTGAAAGTTCGTGCAAGGTGTGTAAAATAAGAAGTGAAAGAACTGCGCTCCTTTTAACATGGAGTCAAATGGGAGCAGAAATTAGACCGAAATGTGTACTGCTGGATTGCGGCGTATCAAGGCGGAGTGCGCCACGAAAGACATGCGAGTGAATGGCGGACCGCGGTGCGATGCCCACAGAAAGTTAAATTTCTCCTGAACAAAGCGACGGTTTTTGATGCGGCTTGCTGTGGTGCAAAGCTGAAAAATGAGCGCTTCCACACATGTATAATGATCCCAAACCTTTCGTCGGGTAAAACTCTAAACCATTTGAGTAACAAAAGTGCTCAAATTTCGGTGTTATAAATTCCGGGTTCCTTCCAGGCATTTTCAAAGATTGTGCAATTTTTTCCGTTACAACATGGTTACAACCAGCGGAAGAGTTGTAGAGGAAGCCTTCTAGTTTCCAAAAATACCAAAATCGTTGAATTTGAACACCATTTGGCAATTTTAGGGCCTGGGAATCGCGGGCCTCTTCCCGCTCAAAAACGAAACGATGCATCGTTTCGTTTTTGAGCGGGGAAGAGGCCGCGATTCCCAGGCCCTAAAATTGCCAAATGGTGTTCAAATTCAACGATTTTGGTATTTTTGGAAACTAGAAGGCTTCCTCTACAACTCTTCCGCTGGTTGTAACCATGTTGTAACGGAAAAAATTGCACAATCTTTGAAAATACCTGGCAGGAACCCGGAATTTTACAACATCGAAACTTGAGCACTTTTGTTACTCGAATGATTTAGGAGTTTTACCCGACGAAAGGTTGGGATCATTATACATGTGTGGAAGCGCTCATTTTTCAGCTTTGCACCACAGCAAGCCGCATCAAAAACCGTCGCTTTGTCCAGGAGAAATTTAACTTTCTTTGGGCATCGCACCGCGGTCCGCCATTCACTCGCATGTCTTTCGTAGCGCACTCCGCCTTGATACGCCGCAACACCGCAATGCACTTTTTGTGCCACGAAAATCCCGGAGTTCGCTCACTTGTTCTTTTACACACCTTGGTTCGTGTTTGGTTTCTTTGAGGCCGAGGAAAAAAAATTAAAACCAATGCTCAGCCAACAGCGGAACGTCACAGGTTCATCTGCAAATCGGCATGAAAGGAGTTTGGTGTTCAACGAACCCCGCAGGCCCCACAGACATCACCAGAATTGTGCCTCCTTGCATTGCATCCAACCAGACGAAAATCCAGGGACGTGATTTGGCACCTGTCGAAAACTCATTTCTCATCTTGTTGCTCTTTCGTCATTTCGCATCAGTTTTATTTCTGTTCGCCTTCCACAATGATGAAGAGCATCTTTGCTGGGCTTCGCTGGAACACAGCGAAAGAATATCGTTAGATCGTGCCGTCTTCCCAATTTTTTCCTGTCATCTGTGAAGAGTCCTCTCTGTCTCTGGTGGCTGTTAAGCTGCTTGAGTGACCCATGTAGCTCTTGCAATGTGTGTGGGGTTGGGAAAATCATTTAGAAAACAAAAAAAAAAACAATGGAGTAATTAAGGGTTACCTGCGATTTTAGAAAATCATTTTAGGGTTTTTGTAGGTTTTCTAAAGTTTTTCAAGGCTTTCTCAAGTGACAGAAGCGGCGCCCATGTGGCAGAATGCCACAAAAGAGGGGTCCACCACCAGCAGAGTCCCAAGGGACTGAGTTTCTGGGAGGAGGTTTGGGAGATGTGAGTACCTCAAATGCCAAAGCTATCAACAAGATCAGGTTCAGGAATGCTAGCGGACAACAATTTTAATCTGGGTTCCCATCTCGATCTGTGTCTGAGAAGAAGTTGGTCATCAGGGCGTTTTAAGGAGACCGGATGGATCCAATGTGTGTGGGTTTTTTGACTTCTTTGGTCAGTGAGTGCAGACCACTGTCAGGCTAAAAGTCGACAAAATTCCGGTTGCTGAGCTCCGTG
>JASGXE010011994.1:0-13901 GCA_030068105.1 Sinentomon sp. SZTP_YWyxl
TCGGTATGCCCTCCGATTGAGGGCATTGCCCTGTCGTTGACTTTGGTGCCCCAAACTTCAGTGGGGCTCCCTGCCCTCTGAAATTTCTAGCTAAAGCACTGACAATGTCATATTGAATCAATTGAAGCCGTTCAACGAAGAGCTGTGAGAGATTTGTAACAGGAAATTTCACCTTCCAATCGAGTGTTACACTGCTTCGGGAGGAGCTTTCAGCTTGGCCTTCTCGATTATTGCTCTGAAAGAACGTGACTCCAAAGAGAGAAAACAATGGTTCCGAAAGCCGCCGCGTCTACGATCCAAAGCGAAAGCTCAGCCTTTTGGATTTTCACCTCCTGGAATTTTTTCTAAACTTGACAAAATTGCTCCAGAAATGATGACCCTCTGTTCGTTTGAAAATGCCGAAATCGTTGTCCGAAAATGACTGAAAACAGCAAGAAAGTCGCAAGATTATTCCTCAAAAGTGGCAAGGAAAATAGCAAGTCGCAAGACAAAATTTTTTCATGCAAGACACTCTCAAAAGTTGCAAGATCTTGCGAAAAAAGGAGCAAGTTGGCAACACTGTCCAGTCGCTCACGAACAAGCGCCCATCATTACTCAAGAAAGGTGAACGGCTTCTTTTCGCCAGCGTTGGATCATGACTCAAGTGAGAAGGCTTCTTTTCACCCAATCATGACTCAAGACTCAAGTGAGGTTCACGGCTTCTTTTCGGCTTCATGACTCAAGACTCACGAAAGGTTTGCGGCTTCTTTTCGCCAGGTTTGCGGCTTCTTTTCTTTTCTTCAACTTAATAAACTTGTGTAAGGTTTTCGGGGTGTTCCCCAGGGCTTCTTTTCGCCCACATCAACCCATTCATACTTTGCGCCTTACTCTGGCGCCATTCATACCAATCATTCACCATACCCACACTGGTATTCGGTACCCCTGTATGTGTCTGTGGCTTTATCATATGTTTCTGTAACTTGCCGCCACTCTTGGACGGACTAAGTGTTCTTTAACGTGCACATGGCGAATTGCACACGGGACCACCTTCTTAAAGTCCCTTCCGAAGGACTAAAAGACTTGCCACTAAGTCTCCCTTTCTGTCACTGCAGCCAGAATGGAGCGCGACCCAACTCACATATTCCGACTGAAGCGGGAATCGAACCCACGACCTTCGGGGTGTTCCCCAGGGCTTCTTTTCGCCCACATCAACCCATTCATACTTTGCGCCTTACTCTGGCGCCATTCATACCAATCATTCACCATACCCACACTGGTGTTCGGTGCCCCTGTATGTGTCTGTGGCTTTATTTTTTTTTTTTTATTTTTTTCTAATTTTTCTAAATTTAATTTGTAATTTCATATGTTTCCATGCAAACTTTCAAAAATCAAAAAAGAACGCAAAATTACAATTCAAGCGATAGATTTCACATTATTTATAAATTTCATTGCAAGGAAAGGCAGCATACAACCAAACTTACAGTTGTGTTGGGACACCACTTGCAGCACATCATCGACCAAAACATGATGCAGAAATTCGGTGAAGAAGTTGAACCCAACACAAAGGGTAAATGAAAGCACGAGAGTAGTGCAAAGAGCAACATCATAGCAAAAATAGGGATCCTAGATAAAAATGAAAGAAAGTGTTGCCGGTGATGACAACACAACCGCAAGTTTGGAAGAAAAATAAAGAAGAGAACATCCATTAGATATCAAAAATGAAATGACAACAAAAGCAATCAATAGGAATCAAAAGGAACTGGTCCCAAATGGGCCTACCTAGCCCTGAGGAAAATAACCTCAAAAACAGCGGAGAGATCATGACGGGGGTAACTCTAACTCCGAACTGCGAGATAAATATTATTGCCATGCACTTGCATGTAAAAAATTAATTAAGTACCTGCCTCAGCGAGGTAGTGCCACCCCTATGATGATCTCTCTGCCGAAAGAGAAACAAACAAAACTGAAAGAAAAAAAAGGATGCTTTCCTTCCATGCTTGAAAGAAATAAAAAAAAAATCTGTTGTGCCACACTGACTGAAGCTGGTAGCAACTTGGCTAGAGTTACCTCAGCTGAGGTAACTTATGAGTGACAAAAAAAACTTTTAGATGACAAGCATCATGAGGGCAGCTGGAAGGATATTTTTTGTACCAACTGGATCTCACATTCCATGAACCCAGCTACGGAATCCAAGACTCAATATGTGAAAAACTTTGTTGCGATTTTATCACCATCGAATTGGTCTAACCAATTGCGAACACATCGCTTAAAAGTCCAAGGGGAAGTTTCCGATTTAATTGCCAAAGGCCATGAGTTCCATAAGAATGGAAATCTGTAAAACGGAACCATCTTACCATAATTGGTGCGAGGATGTGGCAGGCAGAGATATCTGGAGGCCTGACTGCGTAAATTTCTCTCATTCTTATAATATGTAAGCTCCAAGCCCAGCACAAATGACCTGTGCCTCAGACATTTGAAGGTAATAAACATTTGCCTCTGCACAATGATGTGATAAATTGAATTTATCCCTGATTCTATGTGCAGTGAAGCTGAAGGGAAATCCCGGTTTACCTTCAAAATGATTCTTATGAGCCTTTTTTGCTTCGCATAAAGCAACCCAATTGTACTTTTAAACAAAGACCCCCAAGCTTCAATTCCAAACAAGAGTTTCGAATGCACCAATGCAAAATAAAGCTGGATCAATGCAAACCTGGGCATAAACCTGGCAAGGCCAGAAAACATATAAATAGAAGAATTCATAAATTTACACAGGGCTTCAATGTGGACGTTCCAAGACATGCCACTATCTAAGTACACACCAAGTAATTTTACAGACTTTTCCACTAATATACGGTGATTTGCTTCATCAAGTCCAAGGTGTAAATTCTGAACAGCTACTGGACGCCTAGAGCTACAGAAAATTGCTTTTGTTTTATCAAAATTCAATTTTAACCTATTGGAACATAACCATTTTTGGACCAGGTTCAAAGCAGACGAGAGGTTTTGCTCAACTTGCTTTGGAGTACCTCCTGTCGACAGAATAGTAATGTCATCAGCGTAAGCATACACCTTGACATTACTCTCAGAGCTCAATCTCTCCAGGAGATCATTGATATATATCAGAAATAACAAAGGACCCAAGATGGATCCCTGTGGAACTCCACTTTGACAAGGTAACTTTGTAGAGAGCTCATCCTCAATCTGAACAACCCGCCACCGGCCTGTTAAGTAACTCTCAATGAGTGAATACGGCATCCCTCTAATTCCATATGCCCACAGCTTCCTCAGCAGAATTTTATGACCAACAGTATCAAAGGCCTTTGATAAATCAAGCATAACACCTCCAACCTGGCATGACAAATCCAATTGACAATTAATAAAGTTAACCATTGATACAAGAGCTTGGCCACAAGAATAGCCCTTTCTAAACCCAAATTGAGATGGGCAAACCACAAGCATCTTTTCAAAAAAACTTGTCAGCCTGGAGTATAATAACCTTTCAAATATCTTGCTTGTGTTTGACAAAAGGCTAATTGGACGGTAATTTAGAGGATCACACTTTCTCCCAGATTTAAAAACTGGTACAATTTTTGATATCTTCCACACTTCAGGAAAAATTCCTGTCTTTAAAATAGTGTTGAATAAGTGGCAAAGCTGTACACTAACATGACCAATACAACATCTCATTTCGTCATGTGAGATGGTGTCCAATCCGCAGGCTTTTGAGGCAGGAAAAGAAAGTATAGCAGACATAACATCATCAACAGAAAAAGAAATTAGCCTACAACACCCTTGCACTGATGTGCGAGGAATTTCCAACCCACAATTCGATCTGCTTCCCGGAATGGCCTCTCTAATTCGCTCCACCGAAAGCACAAAACTCGTGTTCAAGCAATTGGCAATATTATTAGGGGTGATGAACTCCTGGTCATCATCCTCCAGAAAAGTAATTTTTGGAAAGAAATTACCCCTTCCCATCGCTTCATTAAAGATTCTCCATGTCTTTTTCAAATTCCCACTGCATGAATTCAAGGCATTTAAGTAGTACTTAGATTTAGCTAATCGAAGAGAAGTTGTAACATAGTTACGATATTTGCGGTATTCTGATCTCAATAGATCATTACCCACATCCTGCTTATACCGACTGAATTATAGATCTTTTTGCCGAATAATGTTTAGTAAGTTTTGATTGATCCAAGGTTTAATTGCTACCTTGTATTTGGAGCGCCTGTGTCTAGGAGTCATGCATTTAGACTTACAAAACAGAAAGCGGTCATGAAACCAAGCCGCCTGCTCAGTAGGGTTGTTGAGAGTAAAGTAATCGTCCCATTCAATTTTAGAAACGTCACTCTTCAACTTTGTTAAATTGCAATAGGACTTAAGATCAAGCCTTCTATTGCCAATATTGGCCACTGGGGCCCCTACATTGTTGGGACGAGTCCCGTAGAATGAGGCAAAGACTGCAGAGTGGTCGGTAATATCTAAGCGAACAGATCCTGCTTTTATCTCCCAGATGCTTTGAAGAGCTAGCTCATTTACAACAATGTGATCAATGCCTGTCGAGCTAATATCTGTGACACGGCTAGGAACATCAATAAGATTCGTCATACTGAAAGAAGAGAGAAGCTCTTGTAGCGGCATGCAGACAGGTTTTCCTCATCTAAACAGTTTGTTGATATCACCCAGAAACATGCACGGAAGGCACTGTTCAGAGCAATAGGAAAAAACTTTTTCCAGATATTCAAGGAAAGGGCCTACGGGTGCAGAATGTGACCTGTATACACCCCCAATAAGCAATTCTGTGGGCATGTTTCCGAGGGTACTGTCTGCAAAACCTTTCCTGTTGTGCAAAACAACCCTAATCCAAGCTGCTTCAACCAGAGGGATCTCCCAAGTAAATTGCACCTGAGCAATGAAATGATAAACTTTGTTGCTTATATAAATGATAACCCCTCCATGCCTTGAGCCAGGTCTAATGTCACAGAAGGAATCATACTGATCTATATTGAACAACCCACTGGAGGATTTATCTGCCAGTTGGACCTCGCTTAGGACAATTACATCAGGTTTGTGAACTAAACCATCAATTACACAAAGAAAATGGTCGAAGTTTTTGGCAATACTCCTTATGTTAAGATGCAAAGAGCTGAAATGACCAAACTTCAACAAATCAAAATAATCTCCAACACTAATATTGTTAAGTGACATCGCCATAAGGCATCGTAATTACCATGATAAGTGAACAATCATAAACATAGGTATTTCAAATTATTGTTTGTCCATCGACAAGACCAGTTTATCCAACACTTCCACTGAATCAATACGATGTGCTGGAGCTCCTTCAATCTTCCTCAAGAGAATAGTTCCATTTTTCACCCACAGTAACTTGTATGCATGCTCCTTCTTGAACTGTTGGGCAACCTGGAAGATCTGCCGTTTATGCGGTGAAAGATGTTCACTAACGTAGATGTTCGAAAAAGCAAATCTCGGGTCCAGATCCCTTGTTGAGATCTTCTTGCTCCTGGCTTGTGTAAGGAAGTTGTCCCGAGATTGACGGCGCACAAACTTCACAATTATTGGCAGAGGGCCTCTTCCTTTGGTTGGAACCCGATGCGCAACACTGATGTCATTCGGCGAAAGTTCATGGCCAACAACTTTTCCCAAGCCCATAATCAAAGCACCAATCTTTTCATCAGGAGATTCAGGAATGCCCCTGATCTCTACATTATCACGGAAGTTGTAATCTTCAACTGCATGCATCTGCTTCTTGAGCATACACACTTCACCTCTCAGCTCAGCATTTTCCTGTTCCAGGTCAACAATCTTCCGTTGCATACCAGAAACATTGGCATTTAGGGCCTAGGAGCTTCATTTCAGAGAGAAAACCGTCAAATTGGTGACTCATGTGCACAACAGCTGATACCAAGTCTGAAAAGGTTGCTTCGGAGTTATCAGCAAGCTTGCTCGCAGGGCTTTGCTGAACATTTGAAACAGCTGACAGAGTTGATTGAGTACTTAGCATAGGAGAAGGTGGCTTTTCAGCAACAGCCGCAGGTGGTTGACAAACTGCAGGCTTGCAAACTGTGCACAAATTACAGTACCAGGGCTTTCCCAGATCTTTTGATAGTTCTTTGAACTGGCTGTCCTTCAGCCCTGTGCACTTCTTATGCGATCAGCCAGCACAACCACTGCACTGAATCGAGGGACCTTTGTCCACCATGTTGTTGCAGACTCCACATAGACAACGCTGCTCTGGCATGCTTGAATCCACGCTGGGTGATGGTGTTGTCTAATTAATTATGAACATTACCTACCACTCAAACAAGGGCGCAGATCTGGGTTGAACATTGGGGGGACGGTGTGGGAATACATTTATAGGAAGGGGGCCTGGGGGCGGAGCCCCCAGCAGGTCCGGGGTCTGGGCAGCGCCCCAGCGGGGTTCCAAGGGGCAGAGCCCCTGGCAGGGGGACGGAGTCTCCCAGAAGTTGAAGAAATTTTAAAATTTCAGGTCCATTTTTGATGAGAAATTGTGGATTTTCTGCAAAAATCTTGCCAAAAAAGACATTTTCCTGGAAGGGAAAATCCCCCTTTGTTCCTGTCCTTGACTAAAGCAAAAGAAATTCTTATTCGTGTGCGATTCAGGAGATTCACCACCTGTGTGTGCATGCCTCCTTCAATTCACAAATCATTGTGTTCGCATACAAGCGCGGTTTGGCGATGGCGACAAAAGTCCACAAACAAAAATACGAGCAATTCAAAACGCGGAAACTGCGGCCAGCCGAATGAAATAAAAATAGACAAACAATAGACTGAATGTAAACATTCTGTTGGTTGTAAAAGATTCATATCTCATAACGACGCACATCCCACTTCGGGGAAGGACATAAAAATAAAAGGCCTTGTTTTTAGTTTGAGCCAAAAGTTTGAGAAATTCTACCAGCACAAAAAGCATTTTTTCCCAATTGTGGAAAGTCGAATCATTGTGCTACATTCTTCTTTGGGGAAAAAATTGAGAGGGTGTGATTTTCCATGTCTAGACAACGAACAAGGTTGACAGTGGAAGGATGACGTGTCAGGCTGGTGCACTATGGGTAGAACAGTTGACAGAATGAAAAATTCCGTTCACGGACGTGCACATCAACACAATGCTTGCACTTGATCGTAAAAATGGAAGGGTGACAGATGCCATCAGGATTGCAAACTTGAATGATCCCGATCTCCTCAGGACGCAAATCCTGCCTTCACCAAGAAAAACCAACTGCTGACACAACTCGGCTCCTCCAAAGCACCTTGGCTGGCCACAAAAAAAGTGTGGTTGAGGCAATTGCGCGCTGGCATGACAGTGACAGCTTGTAATTCTGGACCTATATATGTTTACCTATTTGTCATGTGGACCACACATGACATATTGGTAAACATTATGAACTTTTTACTAAAATTTCAGTGAATCAGAAACTGATTTTTGAAGCATTTCTGCGGCAGGATATCAACCGACTACCGAGTCAAATTTCCATCTTTTACGGAGAAAATTCATGACTGAAATATTGGGTGGGACAATTCATGACTTTTAAAATATTGGGGGGACGTGTCCCCCCCGTCCCCCCAGGATCTGCGCCAATGCACTCAAAGAAACAGTGTTCATGTTTATCATGTTTCTGTATCTTGCCGCCACTCTTGGACGGACTTAGTGTTCTTTAACATGCACATGGTGAATTGCACACGGGACCACCTTCTAAAAGTCCCTTCCGAAGGACGAGAAGACTTGCCACTCAGTCTCCCTTTCTGTCACTGCAGCCAGAATGGAGCGCGACCCAACTCACAAATTCCGACTGAAGCGGGAATCGAACCCACGACCTTCGGATAAGGAGTACTACACTCTTGGACTAGGAGTACTACGGAGTATAAGAGGATAAGGAGTACTACGCGCCATTCTTGGACGGACTAAGTGTTCTTTAACGTGCACATGGTGAATTGCACTCGGGACCACCTTCTTAACCGGTCAAGCCCGGCGCCCGTACACCATACACGCTCAAAAACTGAACTGATATCCGACTGACGTAAGGTGTACGCGTGCTTAAAGCTGTGGCGATTTGCCGACTGCCGTACACCGTACGTGCAGGAATACCATGCATTCAAATGGGTTTATCGCCGCAAATGCGGCGAATCGCGTCGGCTAAAATTTTCATAGTCGGAAAGAGGAATAAACAGCGATCCAGACGACGTTTATTCCACCAAAATCGGTCCAACCGTTTCAAATTGGCGCAATTTTCAAATTTCCCGGGTTTTTGTCTTGAGTTCCTTTTGAAGGCGCCTTTTTTGCGATCGCGCGACATTTGCCGGCCGCCGAAATTTGAATTTTCGAAAAGTTGAAAGACGCGCGATTTAGCAGACGCTTATTTCACTCGATTTGCTGCATTCGTTTTGAAATGGTGTCGTGTTGAAATTTCCTGTTTTTTCCCGTTTTTGCTCAATTTTGGTGCGGTTTTCAGTGGTTTGTGTGTGTTTTGCCAGTTTTTTTTGTGCAAAAGTGTTTTTATTGGTTGAAAACATCAAAATATGAGTGATTTTATTGACACAGAGCAGAAATCTGGCTTGGTTGGGCGGGAAATGCATGCATTTCTGCTTTTTCGGTTTTTCGAAAATCCTTGCAAAAATGATTAATTCCGGCGGGAGAGACACTTTTTGGTGCCGAAAATTGCGGAATACCATTGCAAATGCTGAATTCGTAATTCCGGGCTTGAGGGGTTAAAGTCCCTTCCGAAGGACTAGAAGACTTGCCACTAAGTCTCCCTTTCTGTCACTGCAGCCAGAATGGAGCGTGACCCAACCCACAAATTCCGACTGTGGCGGGAATCGAACCCACAACCTTCGGATTTGGAGTCAGACCAGCTAACCAACTGAGCCACTGTGACAGACCCATAAAACTTTAAAAACTTTAAACTTGTGTAAGGTTTTCGGGGTGTTCCCCAGGGCTTCTTTTCGCCCACATCAACCCATTCATACTTTGCGCCTTACTCTGGCGCCATTCATACCAATCATTCACCATACCCACACTGGTGTTCGGTACCCCTGTATGTGTCTGTGGCTTTATTATGTTTCTGTAACTTGCCACCACTCTTGGACGGACTAAGTGTTCTTTAACGTGCACATGGTGAATTGCACACGGGACCACCTTCTTAAAGTCCCTTCCGAAGGACTAGAAGACTTGCCACTGAGTCTCCCTTTCTGTCACTGCAGCCAGAATGGAGCATGACCCAACCCACAAATTCCGACTGTGGCGGGAATCGAACCCACAACCTTCGGATTTGGAGTCAGACCAGCGAACCAACTGAGCCACTGTGACAGACCCATGACAAGACAAGACAAGACGTAAGGTATGATGCCTTCTTTTCGGCAAAAACCCACAACATAAAATTTACTTTCGACTAAAAAACAAAACAATTGAAGAAAAACAATTGAAGAAAAACATCTTTCACTCACTCACAAAACCCCAGTCAACACAAAATTACATACCTACATTATAGAAATACCTAACCACTATCTAGCCCAACTCAAATTTGAACCCCGCAGCAAAATATCAAAAGATGCGAACGAGACTGCTCCTTCACAAACATGTTCAAAGCTCCTCTTGCCCTGGGATCTGAGATACGTCTAAGACTAAGTGTATGGTTTCTGGCTTCTTTTCGCCAAATTTCCCTCGATTACCTACCAGGTAATCCAGGGAAAAAAAACTTCAAAACTCACAGACACACTCACAAACACAGCATTGGACAAAATATCCAGATCACGTCACTCACACAGAACACAGCATTGGACAAAATATCCAGATCACGTCACTCACACAGACACTCTGTTTTTCCATTTAAGCAGGTAACGCTTCACCTGCTCCACCCACAAACTCTTCTCATCCTCTCTCCCAATTCCCAAACGATCACAAACCACAGCAGCCTCATTTTGACCACACACATCCTCAACTGTCATCTCTTCCCAACCAACCGATCTCCTCTCTACCGCCAATTCCCGGCACCAAATCAAAACATGCGGCAAGTCTTCTGACTCTGCTCCACAAAGCCTACACTCCTCCTTTCCCTCAACCCATCTGAGTCTTCTAGCAGTCTCCAATGCACCAACCCTGGCTCTAAACAGCAGATCACTCCCCCAAGAACCATCATACAATCCATCCCACCTCATTTGATCTTTTGCAGAAAACCATCTCAGGGAACTTTTCAAGGACACCTGCACCCTCCAACGCCTCCACTGCTCTTTCTCAATTTCACGCCTTTCTCTCCGCACACAACAAGCTTCCGACTCTACATCCCAGAATATGCCTGCATAATCTGGGATCCGTACCAAATCTCCCTCGTTGATGAGCTTGAAAAAATTCAGCGTAGGGCTGCTCGTTTCGTCAAGAATGATTTTTCTCGCCATTCAAGCGTGATTTCGATGCTTTCCTCTCTGAACTGGCCTCCACTCTCCGATAGGCGTTCTCAGTTTAGGTTGTCAGCTCTAAGTAAGATTTTTACTCAAAATGGTGGCTGGTCATGTCTATCTGAAACCCTTGCTCTTCCCGATTACTTTGGTCGCCATGACCATACTTCCAAGATCCGCGTTTATCAACCTTCTAAGAACATTTTTAAGTATTCTTTCATTCCCAGAACCATTGTAGACTGGAATCGTCTATCCCAGAATTCGGTGGATTCCTTTCTGACTCGACCCTTTTCCTGAAGTTCCTCATCTATTATTTTCTCTGGCATTCGTAGTGAAGACTACTCTTCTCTCCTTGGGGCCCAAATAAGACCTGGGATTAGATTCGATCCGGTGCATTACGAGGGGTTGATAAAGATGAGGTCAGGGAACGGGTCAGTGACTCATGCCCAGACCTAAGCCGGGAACCTACCCGGAGTCGGCGGCCCATGTTGGTGGCCCCCCTCTGCGTGGTCAGTGCAAACCTTTTTCACGCAGCTGGGAAGAGGGAGTGTGCGTACTGCTGGCGAACGCCGCTGGTGCTTCCGTGACTCCCTGCGCTAGTTGACCGGCAGTTGTCGGACAGCGCTATCGCCGCGCGTTGTCGGACAGCGCTATCGCCGCGCGACTGACGCAAGGCGAACCCATTCCCCCGATGTAGTGCTCCGGAAAGACTACCTAGGAATCTATGTGGGTCTAACTGTGTTATCTTCTACTTCTTTTTCTTTTGTCTAATCTCATGTTGTTGGCTTTGTTTCTTCATTTCGTCATTTCCCTACCTTCTTCCTTTTCTTTCACCTACCTATGTCTCACTTTTATTCGCTTTTTTGCATATTTTCAGTTGAGATTGCGAATGGGTATGTTGTGGTGTGCGTGTGTGCTGGTTCATGCTGCATGCTTGATGCTGATGGTGGGGAGGTCTTGTTTGGGTCGCGTGTGTATGACTGTTATGTGCCTGTATTGAATGCTATATGACTAGGCCCCGTCCACATTCCGATGATATGTTTTCCACACTCCTATATCTACCCTCCTTACCCCCCTTCCTTGACCCTTTCCTATCCTTACGAATATTGCAGCCGACGGTCGCGTGTCCTTCCCTTCCCTCCCTTCCCCTTCCCAGGTATGTGATTCCACTTTTTGCCACCGACGCGATCGGACGCGATTCCGAAAACTGAAAACTTGTCTGTCAAAAGCTCTCGTGCCTTCTTGCACCTGGAGCAATGAATATTCAAAAATCCGCAAGGCGGCCTGTGGCAAGGGCGGTGTTGCTGTGTTTTCTTGTTTATTCTTTGATTTTAATCGTCTGGGCGGACCCTTGCCAGGGATGGGCAAGGTAGGGTACCTTAGAGGGGGGGTAAGGAGGTCTACGACGGGGGGGGGGGGGGTAGGGCACCGAAAATGCAGGGGGTCTGGGGGCGGCAGCCCCCAGCATGGGGGGTCTGGGGGGCAGTGCCCCCAGCGGGGGTCCAGGGGGCAGCGCCCCCGGCAGGGGGTTTGGGGGACAGCGTCCCCCAAAAGCTGAAGCTTTTTTGAAAAATTAGGGGTCCTCAGATGCCATTTTACGACATTTCAGGTCCTTTTTTCCTTATCCTGGAGGGTTTGCAGTCGCAATAGATGGAGCAAGGAAATAACTGTCAGACACGACTTTCTGGATGAGTTTTTTTTCATTTTACCATTTTCTGTAAATCAAAACAGAAAGTACAAAAGAAACAGAATGTAGCTATTGAAGTCCTGGGGCGTGCAGGGCACACACCAGGACTTCGGCCAAGGGTCCCCTCGGAAAAAGGCTAGGGGGTAACATCGGCCGAAGGTCGAGGTTACCCCCCCCCCCAGCCTTTTTCCAGCAGGGGAATCAAAACAGGAATTACAAAAGAAACAGAATGTTGCTATTGAAGTCCTTCCTGGTGTGTGCAGGACACGCAAGGACTTTGGCCAAAGGTACCCTTGGAAAAAGGATAGGGGGTAACCTGAGCCAAAGGCCGAGGTTACCCCCCCTGGCCTTTTTCCGGCAGGGGAATCAAAAAGGAAGTAGGTACAAAAGAAACAGAATGTTGCTATTGAAGTCATTCCTGGTGTGTTCAGGGCGCACACCAGGAAGGACTTTGACAGCAACATTCTAGGGTGGGGGGTGGGGGGGGTAACCTCGGCCAAAGGCAGAGGTTACCCCCTAGCCTTTTTCCGGCAGGGGAATCAAAACAGAAAGTACAAAGAAACAATGTTACTCCTATTGAAGTCCTGGTGTGTGCCCTGCACACACACCAGGACTCTTTTCCCACCTTTTTCCGACGGTACCCTTGGCCGAGTACCGTCGGAAAAAGGCTGGGGGGTAACCTCGGCCGAAGGCCAGGGGGGGTAACCCCCCTACCCCCCCCCCCCCTATTAGGGCTGGGCGAATCTTGATTCGATTCGAGGATTCGATTCGAAAATTGCGAATCTTGCCAGATTCGATTCGAGAAGATGTGATTCGAAAAATATGGCAAGATTCGAACCAGGATTCGAGATTCGAGGTAAAGGATTCGATTCGGGATTTTGCGATGATTCGAAAAATATTCAAATCGAATCTCGAATCTTTCAAAATTTCCAAATTGATCCACAGTCCCGTTGGCATGCCACAACATGGAACCAAATTGTGCTTACAAGTGTCACTGAGCAATGCCTTCAATAAAATTCACGTTTACTATCCTGTAGGACTGCATGAATCGTGATTCGATTCGAAAATCGCGAATCTGACCAGATTCGATTCGAAAAGATTCGGTTCGAGACATGTGGTGGGATTCGAATCGAGATTGGAGATTTGAAGAAAAGGATTCGATTCGTGACGATTCGCTTCGAAATTGGACAACTGATTCGGATTCGATTCGAGATTCGAACCTCAGGGATTCGATTCGCAGGATTCGATTCGAAAGCCGATTCGCACAGCCCTACCCCCTATGCTCAACCCTGACCCTTGCGCTGGTCTTTTTGTGGATGCTTCGGTGGGCAATTTGGGATTGAAAACGAGTGTTCACATGCAACCACCACACACCAAGCACAGCCAAAAATCTTCACATTTCGTTGTGGGTCATCAATTCACTTTTATAAACCTTCCCTCTCAAGCGATTCCGCTGAAATTGGCTGCATGTGCGTGCTTTGTCCTGATTTGTTGTGGTGACATAGAGCTTAATCCTGGTCCATCCCCCTCTCCACCTTCCAACTCCAGATCCAGAATTCCAAGATGCACAACAGTGAACAACAAAACCAGAAAAGTGAAGTCCAATCCAACACCTGAGTGGATTTGTTGCGATAAGTGTCTGGATTGGGTTTCTTTCGAAGCATCTGGTCTTACATGTTCGTTCTCTGATGCTGGAAACTTGCCTTTTGTTGCAGGGTTTGTGGGCAATCGGAGGAGATCAAGGAATTGAAATTAAGAATTGCAAAACTGGAAGCTATTCTCTCCGGCTTTGACAATCGGGCATCTG
>JASGXE010011995.1:0-14973 GCA_030068105.1 Sinentomon sp. SZTP_YWyxl
AAAAAGGTCCTCTTTGGAGGAACCCGCAACATTAGCACCAAAATAGACACCAATTTTTTTGTTTTCAGCTCTGAGGTTTCCCTCCTTCCCGCCCCCTGCCAATGGGAGCTCAATCCTGTGCAACTCATTCGTTTCGCCAATCCATGACGCCGTACCGAAAGCTTGTGGTGAAGGTTTGCACCTATGGAATGCCACAGCAACCGCCTGTGGTCAATGAAGCAACCTGCAAAAACAATGGACAACATGTCCCTCATGGAAAGGACAGGGTCTAGGAAGGAATCGGACTGATTTCTTGAGCGGTTTGCTTGCCACTTCAGAAAACTCCGTCTTCATTCCAAAGTTTGCAATTCTTTCAAGACCGAGCTCATTCCTTTTGCCATTTTCTCATTTCGGGAAAAACTGTCTCCGTGCAGGCACATTGTGAATATCCTGGCGCAAGAAAACAACCAGAAAAATTAAAAAGCAGCGCATGAAACGGGCCGAAACAAAAACAAACTCTCAACGAGTTTCAAATCACACTGAGCTGATGTCATTTGAAAGGCGGCGAAGTTGTGTATCATGCGATCGACCTGCCACCTAGCGGAAGTTTTTAAATTCCGCAAACTCATTCAACAGAGGGAGCCAGCAGTGCACTAACCATATATTCTTAATCTATGGTTGTGGGCGAAAGCATTTCGAAGGCCAGGTCTGAGTAACTCGTAAAAGTACGCAAAGGCCAGGCCTCAAATTGTATTTTCCATGCTGTCTTGATAATGTGTGCCTGATTTGCTGTTTTGCAGGAAAAGGAGACAACATGGTAAGTGAATCCTTCTTCTGGTTCTGACACACTTCGCTCAGGTGATCTTTCCTCCTTCAACTCCCTTCGACAACAAGGAATGTTGATCGTTTCTCTCCACTTGTCAGAAATTTGTTTCTCTGGAACAGCTTAAAACTTCCAAAAATGCACCTTTTATTCCTCTTATTAGATTCCAAAAAGTCGCTGGCCAAGCTCTCAAACTTCAGTCGCAGTAGTGCCTACCTACCGAACTACATACCTGCACTGGGTTTGAATGTTTTTGTTGGATAAGTTGATATGGCTTGCATCATCCATAACCGGTTCAGGCTAATACATAAAAAAGGAAGAAAAAGGAAAAGTGGCAACAGTTGTTACATATTACCAGGTAGTTAACATTCTTGCAATTGTGAGTTCTCATATGTTAGTAGGCAGCTAGCATTCTATTCCATCCACTGCTTCCGTGACAGGCTTTCCTCTTTCCCAGATCTAACATGTAACTTTATCTTTTTCTCTCCAATCTCTAGCCTGTGGGCCCCTATAGGTCTATCATTTAATTATTTTTGGACTTTCAACAATTCACCCACAAATAACTACATCATGGTTAGGTTTCAATATTTCCTTCAAGTTCACGGATTTGTTTCACTTCTGCCAATTCCTCAGTGGAAATGCTTCTCTTCCTTCTCTGTGGAATTTGCGCTCATTGCAACCACTCATTTTCATCAAGGTTAGAATTGTTTTCCAAATTCTCAAATTCTGCATCTGTCCTGACCTGCCATGGCTGTCTCCTCCTTTTTAATCACCACAAAATTGTGCAAGGCAACACATCCCAAACATGTGAAAAATGCAAATACGCAAAACTTGCCGAAAATTTGGTTAGCTCTTGCGTTTTCATGTTTTGTTTTTAATTTTATTTTTTTATTGTCATGACATGCTGTAATTTGTTTAATTTTTAATTAGACACAACAGAACATGCACGTGCACACCAAAGTCTTTTCGAAACCCAGCATAACATCTGCCGAGGTGGGGGTGGGATTGAACCTCAACTGAAAGATAAAATCGATAAAAGGGGAGAGAGAGCTGTGGATATCTTCTACGGAGACATCACAGTGCAAAGTTTAAAAATGATGAAACAACGTTTGCTGCGCATGATCTACTTCAATCAACTTGCTTCCGTGAAAGTCTCCATGCCTCCATGGGGAGCAGATATGTGTTCTCTTCCTCTCGTTCTCTTTCTTAAGTCACATAGGTTAGCGGACGGTCAGATTGAAGATGATATGCAAAAGCATCGACAAAAGGGTAATCGTCTAAACAGGTTGCCTTCTTCGGTGCAAACTCGGCAAGCCTGCCTCTTCAGCAGACGTAAAGGGCGTCTCGAACTTAAAAAGCAGAATCGAAAAGGCATGAATGGTAGGGTAAGTACCTACTCGAACAATGCATTTGCTTCATGCATTTCTCCCTGGCCTTCGCATCCTGGCACAGGCCTCTGAAGAACATTTGTTGTTCTGTTGGTGGAAGAGGTGATCGGATAAAACGTTCTCCCTGCTCTGTAATGAACGATGTTGTGCTTCTAGTGAAGATTTAGTTTGATGTTCAAGGCTCGTTATTTGGCCTTTGGATTTCATACACTAGCACAGTTGAGGCACATTTATGCTGATGTCTTTTGGTGCAAATTATCTAAAGTAGTAGACAGGCATCTTTAACCACAAAAAGCTTAAGACGCGTGTGTGCATTGGGACTTAGGTATGCATCCGACTTTTCTTGTCAGGTGCTTACTTCTGTCATCCGCGATCTGCGCACTTTTCATGCGCCTATGAATGCCTGGGTCACTCGCACAATCGGAGAAATAGTTTTTCCAACAAAATCGCCTTGTCTTTTGAATTGGCCGTGATCGTTCTTCCATCCCCGAAACTTTTCTAGCATAAACTTTGTTAGTTGTTTCTCGCGATGTTTTTGCATTCTTTCCTTCCTTTTTGTGGCAAGGATACTTAGGTACCTGTCCTGTCGAAATTGGTGTTCGAACTTGGTATGCTGCAGAAATTTCAGTGTTTATTTTTGACCAGTGTGGCCAGCATGGGCGATTCCACATTTGGAAGCCAGAGTTGGATTTGGAGCGAGACTTCCCTTGTTAAAGTCCATCTTACCTTTTCAATTTTTACATTGTCTCACTTGTAAAAAGTTGCTAAATTTTTCTTATCATGATTCAAAAATTCCCTTTACGAGTAGGTGTGTTTTTTATTTTTTTCCCAGTAGGTAGTGTGATTCGTGTCCTTCTGATTGTGTTGGTTGACTCTGAATCCAGCCATTCTGTAGAGTTTTTACCAGTTTTGGGCAGAGAGGGTGGATGATGGGGGGTTACCCCCAAAGCCATGACCCGGCACCTTCTTCCAAGGCTTCGACCAGTCTTTCCCCTGTCTGAAGCTTCATGGTCAAATTGTTAGGTATAGCCACTACAAACGCAGGTAACTACCTACTCTGCTTAATGCTAAGCCAAGACACCTCTCCTTCCTTGAACCTTTGGGTTACTTTTGCTGGCTTGTCTGCATTGTATTTTAATAGCACCTCTTACGAAAACTTATACCTGTTGAGAAAAAGGCCTCCTGGGAGTTTTTTGCCATGTCCACCGATTGCTATTACAGGACCTCAAGGAGTGGAAAATATATTTTTTTAATTTAAAGTCTTAAGAATAGTTGCCGATATAAAATGAGTGCCATACGTTCCCATTGCCGTCTTAGAGTTTTAAATTGACCGGACTCTTAGGTACTTCCCAGAATGAGTCGTCAGTGGCCAGGCACCATCCTTCAAGGCTTCGATTAATTAGTCTTACACTTGTTCGAAGCATCTTGGGCTCCCAAGTCAGAATCAAGCATAACCATTGCCCACTCTGCTTAACGTTAAGCCTAGGGTACTGTCCTACCTTGAACCTTTTGGTTACTTTTGCTTGCTTGTCTGCATTTTTACAGCAATTCTTGCCAAAAACTACCAAATGCTCATTTGAGAAAAGGTCTCGCTGCAGTAGTTTTTGCCCTTCTCCACCTATTGCTACTGCAGGACCTCAAGGACTAGAGAATGTTTTCTTTTAAATTGAAGTGGTAAGAATAATGGCCGATATGGAATAATTGCCTCGCGTCTCTGTTTCCGTCTTAGAGTTTTAAATTGACAAGACTCTGGGGTGCTTCCAAGAATGAGTAGTCAGTGCCTGAATGATCCTCCTTTAAACAGCGAGGAATGTGGTTTGGATATTAAAGTGGAAGAAGAATCGATATTCCACGAGGAGAAAGCTTCTGCCACGTTGGAATTGGAGCTTCCATTGATTAAGGAGGAGCCCTCGGTTGACCCAATTTGCAGTTTTGACTGTGATCTGGATATGAAGCTGGAATCGTCACTTTTCGGAGAAGTAGAAGAAGGGGAAATCAAGCCGTGTGAGGATAATGGAAGTCATATTGGCAGCACTTTCCAAGAGGTTGATGAAGGAAATTTACAGTTAGAGGATGACAAGAACATCTTGGAATCTAAAATTGATCCTCTGCTGACTGATTTGAATGCACCGTGTGAAAATTCAGGTTAGGTGGAAATCATGATTGCTCTATGCAGATCATTATGACTTTTTCTGCACGCTTCTGAATCCATTTATTTGCTTACAGTAAATCTGTTATCTTCCTAAAATTCAGTTCCATGAGGCATGTTTCCGGGATGGCAAATTTTGAATGGACCTAGATTTGTTCAAACACGCCTGGATTTCAACAAAAGATCGGTGGTCAAAATGTGCTGCAAGAGTGCTGCAGACACTCTTTATCGCGAATTAAAATGACGTCTATATTGAGTAGGTAGGTACCTAGTCTTTGCAAATGCAGGTCCTTCATCTAAGAACGGAAGCATTGAAAGCATTGGAATTGCATGATGTATGAAGAAGCACGTCATGCATCTGGGGTCTGTTGGTAATCACATCAGCCAGGAGACATTTGGTCTCCTGCTTTGTATAGCGGGAGTGCCTTTGCTTCTTTCAGGATGTCTGGAAATTCACCAGTTGTCAAACACAGATTAATAATGTACGTGAAGGGCTCAACTATGGAATCAATCGAAAGTTTTAATAGCTTGCTGCTGATACCATCTGTCCCCACTGCCTTTTTAGTGTTTAAATTATTCACAAGAAATCTGACCTTTGAAGTGGAAGCTTTCCTTAAAAACATGGATTTGGGTTGAGTATCAAAACACGACAGAAACGGTGGTTCATTACCTGTCAATGCGATGTTTCCTGCCGAGTTAGTTCCCACATTTACAAAAAAGGCGTTGAACTCATTTAAAATGGCTTTTGGCTCGACAACAATGGTGTTGTTTACGTATATTTGCTTTGGAAGACCAGCTGAGGAGCTCTTCTTGTTTATCTATGGCCTGTTGCAAATAACTCCAAGTGCATCTTGCATTTCCCTCAGAGGATAAGATTCCATTGCAATAATACCGACGCTCGGCTACACGCAGGAGAGGTGTCAGATTGTTCTTATAGGAATGATATTTTAACTTCAAATTTTGGTTGTAGGGGTTTCTTTTCATGGATTTAAAAAGCGTGTCCTTCTTTTTTATGGACACAAGCAGGCCAGCAGTCATCCAAGGACGTTTAAAAGAATTATACCTGGAATCTCTACCCACTCCAATCCCTGCCCCCACATTGTTTGTTTCTGTGGCTTGGTTCTTTGCCTGCATCAATAAAAAATAGAATACCTCAACAGCAGGGGTGACTTTTTCAAAAAACTTTTTTACTTCATCAAAGTCTAAGCTGACTGTGCACCAACAAGTTTTTCCTCCATAAGCTTTTGGCAAAAATTGAATTTCACGTTCGAATCAAATTTTGTTTCAATACCAGAGAGAAGTGAGAATGTCAATTTATGATCTGATATGTCACTATCAAGTGTTCCAGAGTCAACAAACATATCATTATTGGAAAAAATGCGGTCAATACATGTGGAAGAGTGCGTACTTTCTCTCGTGGAAATATTAATCAAAGATTTAAAATGAAAAGTTGAAAAACAATCTCAATAAAAATCAGAATTGTGACTGAGCAGATCCATGTTCATGTCACCCATGATCAAGCAGATTTTCTTTTCGTTCAAGATTTTTTCCAGAACAAGGCTTAGTGAATCGCAGAACAGAGGAATTTCACTATTCGGTGGTCTGTATATGACACCGATCAAAATCTCACAATTTCCAAATTTAGCCTACACAGCAGGGTTCCATTTGTTTGAATTTCAAAGTTATTCAGATTGGTCAACTGAAATATCCTCCCTGACTTTGTATAAAAGATAGTTTGAGACAAATAGTCCAACCCCACCGACTCGGCGTTTTTGCTAAACTCTGTGCCTAGTTTCAAATTTGTAACCAGGAAGTGTATAAAATTGCTTTTCAAGATCGGTTTTCAGATGGGTTTCGGTCAACGCTAGGATGTCAAACGTAAAATTCAATGCTGCAAGATAATTTTGAAGGGAAGCAAAGTTTGTATTGAAGCCATTTATGTTACAATTTAAGCATGAGAAACGTCTAGAAATTTGATCGTTTCCCCGGTTTCCTTGCATAAATTTGCTGAGAAAAGAGGAGGCTGTGTATGAGGTACAGTTCAGAAAGTCTTGCTGAAAGTCAAAAACTGATTGATATACAGGGTTTCCCAAAATTAACTATACACTTTTGGTTTCTTCCACATACGTTTTGTTTGCGGTGGTTTTTAAATTGGTCATTTCTGTAGATGAGCAACGTCGGAAAATAGCCTGCTCGATGGAAGTGTTTCCAGTGCGACGCGTGTCCAGCAACTGTTTCGGAATCACTTTAACATCCCCAGAAAACTGTGCATGAAATGCACGCAAAGATAGTCGAAACTGGCTCAATCAAGCAGGCACCTGGGGGTGGCTGTCCACACTCTGGGCGGTCGGTGGAGAGCATAGCCATAGTGCAAGAATTGACAGAGGAGCGGCGAGGCCGATGACATCTGTACGGCAAGCTGCAGCGGAGCATAAAATCACAAATTTACTCACCACAGCCTGCCGACAACAAATTACGCCAATGAATCACAGCTGTTGTGGCCGCAATAGACCAAGACATGCTGCGCCAAACTTTCGACAACTTCGTCACACGCTTTGAACTCTGTTTAGAACGAAATGGGAGCCATATATCGAACCATTTTTGCCAGGGCATTAGAAGAATAACAAATTGTATAGTTTCTTTTGGGACACCCTGTACACCCTGTATGTTGATTCAAGAAAATATCTGCTCAGAGGACAAAAGGACAAAGAATGAAAATGAAAAACTTAGCAGATTTTGAGCAGGTCGGCTTCCGATTGAATGGACACCACTCGGGATCCCTCCGCCTTCCTCGCCAGAATTCTGCCATCTTTCGACCACACAAACTTCCATTCAAAGTCCTTCTTCCTGGAAATGGCTTTCACAAGAAGATATTTCCTCGATGAAGTTGAGTGTTCGTTGACAAACACCGGCTGAGTGTTCGCTGCGAACCCAAATGAGGATGCAATCAGGAGACCCCGGTTAGCCCGAGCTGCAACCAGGAATGCTTGCTTCTTCCGACGATTCACAAATCTGATGACCATTGGCACATCACGGCTGCTATTCCGGGCTGGGACGCGATGAGCAGCTTCCGTATCCTGCAACACATCTATTGGCACCTCCAGAATTTCGCCCAGCTTTTTCACGATTTCGTCGCATTCACAAAACGTTATGCACTTGATGCATCTAATCTGGGGTCTGTTGGTAATCACATATTCTGATGGGCTCCCTTGTTTGTGGCACCCAGTGCGATTGTGCATTGCCATTTCCCAAGTGCATTTTAACCTTTTGTCTGTTATTGGCTCTTGTGTTTTGCCTTTGTCTGTCATTGGCTCTTTTGCTAGCCATGGCTCTTTTAAGAGCCAATAAGGATCTTGAACTTCGCACAGCCAATTCACTTCAGCAGAGCAAACATTAAAATTTGACTCCAGCCAACAGAAAAAAGACTAAAATTTGAAAATTCAGAGTTTGAAATATGCTAGGTGTGCCACACGAGCTAAATAAAACCTGGATTTTAAAATATGTTCTAAATTAAATCCACAGCCATCCAAAGTTGTCTTTTCCATCCTTGACACAGCAGAGCATTCAGAATTGTTGTTTTAAAAGCTTTTGATGAAATTCTGCCAACATCTGTTGTATTAACTCGATACCTGTTTGATGTTGAATGTGAATGGCTTTTCTTTTGTTTGGGATTTAAGAGTTTTCTTTTTTTTCCTTCTTCAGGGTACTTCACAAGTGCCGAGGTTCCAGAACATTGCGTCGGGTCAAAATCTCAAATTGGATCAAAGTATTCGCTGACCCTGCAGAAACGCCAAATCCACCACTCTTCAGAGCGAACATTCAAATGTGGCAAGTGCGATTTCAGAACAAAGTACGCAACGGCCATTCGTAGGCATGAAATCCGCCACTCTTCAGACCGCCCGTATAAATGTGACAAGTGCGATTACAGTGCCAAATTGTCAGAAGTCCTACATCGCCACCAATTACGTCACTCTTCTGATAGACCATTAAATGCTCAAAATGCGACTACAGCGCAAAGAATTCATTTTCCTTGCAGCGGCACCAAATGTGTCACTCTTCCAAGCGACCATTCAAGTGTGACAATTGTGATTACAGTGCGAGGCATTTGAGAATTTTGAAGCGCCATCAAACCCGTCACTCCTTGATCCAACCATTGAAATGTGAGAATTGTACATACAGTACAAAATGCATGGATTACATGCGGCAACACCAGCGCCTTCACTCCATGAAGGGGGCATTCAAATGTGATAAGTGCGATTTCAGTACTAACTGTTTAAGTAACTTGCGTCATCACCAACTCCGCCATTCTTCAGAGCGGCCCTTTAAATGTGAAAAGTGTGAGTTCAGCACAAAGAAGCCATGGCGATTAAAGAGCCATCAGAAAATTCACTCTTCAGATCGCCAATTCAAGTGTGATAAGTGCAACTATCGTGCAAATAATCCACGTGATTTACGGAGGCACAAGTCACTTTACCCTACACACAAATCCTTGAAGTGTGACTTGTGTCATATTGCCTTTAGAGAGGAGGACGAGGAGGACTTTCTTTCCCATTACAAGCAATATCATTCTGAGGGGCCATTCAAATGCAACAGATGTAATTCTCTGTTTAATTCTGCCAAAGGTCTAAGTGAGCATTATCAAAGTGTTCACCCTGTGGTGAAGTCTTTTTTCAAGTGTGATATTTGCAGTTACCATTCAGAAGAAAAGTCAAGTCTTGAGTCTCATCACGCGAGCTGTCACAGTCCGTCTAATGCCAGCCCAGGTGGACCGTTGAAGTGCAAACATTGTCACTACACTGGTTATACTCATGGTTTAAAACTTCATCTTCAAACGTGTCATACAACTTTGGATATCTAAATAGCCCTTATCGTTTATAACTCATGAGTTTAAATGGATTTACTCATGGATTAAAACCTGGTCTTCAAATGTGGCACACAACATTTGACAACGCAGGGAACTTTCTTTCATTCTAATCTCTATATGCTCAGATGTTTTTCTAGTGGATTACATCATTTTTGGACAAAGCCCGATTTGTGGAAAGTTAACTAGAGGAACTTTCACCTCAACTTTTGGGGTGCAATACCCATATTTATGTGTGAAATATCAATTTTGTGTCAAATAGTTTTTAGCTGGGGAGTAATACCCCCTGCAAATCCTGCCCTGTTTTTTTGCCAATATTTTATTCCCTCATGTGAATTTCTTCTCCACTTTCATGTTTGCCATTGATAGTCAGGTCTTAGAATTCAAGGTTATGCATCGACCTAGGAAAACCTGAATTTGTCGGGATACCATATTTTCACTTTGTGCAAAACATCGACAAGATTTCAAAAAGGAGAAAAGAAGTTTATTGGGCCTTGGATGCAGTAGACCTGGGTTCCGATTGAGTGAGAGATGGGCCTTGTCCATTCATTGAAAAAATGGTAGGTAAAGCATCTCACTGGTGATAACTTTTGGATTCTGGTTCATTGTCCCAGGCAGATAAATATCCAAAATGGCAGAAAATGTCATAAATATGATAAATGACAAATAAATGCCGAGTTAATCAGGCCGTAGTGTTTTGGGCACCCATCCTGCTGATTTTACCTGGTTCAAGGGGGTGTTTTATGTTATGATCTTTCTCTAGGTCAGATTTCTGCCACTGCAAACACAGCTGTGATCATCTGACCATAAACTGAAGTTATTTTGTTTTGGAACCGTTGAGAATAATTCCTTCATGTTTATTGTAGCAGATTCTACAGATTCCAGTACCTGCTTATCTGTTTAGGTCTAGGTACATACAGGGTGTCCCAAAAACATTTCGCAAAAATTTTTGCAGATGTTCTTGACGGCAAAAGAAATTGAATTTCACAAGTAAAAAATGTGCTCTGAGTACATTTTGGAGGCACTGCATTGAAGCGGAGGCTCAGCTCAGAGGCTGTTGGTTAGGTATTGTGTAGTTGTTTTAAATGAATATGAATTGTATGCGTGGATTGTTTTATTTTAGACACTTTTCTCGTCCTTGTTGAATGAACGAATAAAAGATTGTGATAAATCTTTATCGCTATTGTTCTTCATTGTCATTTTTCTTGCTATGTGGAGAGCAGTCAGCAACTAAATAGTGACCCGACCCCAATTAGCGATGGGATAAGGTCAAGAAGAAGGTCAGAAAAAAAGAACCAAGGGTGAGTGAGTCGGAATGCAGAAAAAAAGAGAAACACACAACATAGCATCAGCAGGGATGCATTGTTGTCACCATAATTGCGAAAGAGACATTTGCAAAAAAAAAAAAACAAAAAATCAGTGGCACATACCGTTGTTCGAAAATTCATTGAATAAAATTACTTTACGAATAAAATTGGTTGAAATTAAGGTGCCTTTTTGAATTGCAGTATAAACCGAAGTGTAAAACTGCATTTTGTTTGGGAGCGGTAATAACTGGATGCACTTTTTAAAAAGCGTTTTGAAGCATTTACATCTGATAATAACATTTTCCAAGAGGTAGTTACACTCGCGAATTTGACATTGGTGACACAGCAAATTCGGGTTCTGAATTCGAGATCAAGTGGGTTGGACACGTGCGGAATATTCTGCATTTTATTTGCACGGTGAAATCGGTGATATTGCAACTGGAATTGATGACGTTGCGTCATAAATTCTGGTGTCATCAAAAGTGTCATAACAATGACCAGTCGAATGTTTGTATAACCATTTCAAACCATTCGTTCAGCTTCGATTTGCTGTAGCCAGTTTCACTGTGGAGTAGGGTTCCCATCCCGGGGATACATTGAAACCTTGAAAAATATTCGACCCTGTTCCCCAAATTCACCCCAAAATCAAAATACCGTAATTGCGAAGGATGCATTTGCAAAAAACTCAAATGAAAAAGCAGTGGCACAAACCTTTGTTCGAAAATTTACTGAATTCGTCTTCTTTAAAATTATTGAAATTAGTCACTACAATCAAGAATGGTGAGTAAATTCTGGTGTGATGAGAAAATTTCATCACAATGAACAGTCAAATGCTTGGGTTCATTGACGTCTTCTCCATGTTTTCCTTCCTCGACGCATGACGAGTTTCGGAGCATAATGCTCCCATCGTCAGGTGATGTTCAGATGTGCAGATGACATGTCGACCATCACCTGACGATGGAAGCGTGACACGTCATGCGTCGAGGAAGGAAAACATGGTGAAGATGTGAAGTGTTAGCAAGTCAAGTGTGTTTTATCATTTTATTGTCAAGTTCTCTCGGAGTCTCATCAACAATCGTCTTAGTCAGTTTGTATAACCATTTCAAACCAGAAGCCAGTTTGAAGAACCATTTCAAACCACTACATCAGCTTCGATTTGCTGTAGTCAGTTTGACATGTGAATCAGGGTTCCGACACTGGGCATACATTGAAACCCTCATTTCCAAAAATGAACTTGAAACCATGAAAAAACCTCGAATTTTGGTAAAACCTTTGAAAACTGTCATCCGCACGCATTCGGTGGACCTATTCTTGTTCCATGGCTTTGGTCTTTGAGTGACTCACACCTGCCAAACCTGTCAGATAGATACTCACACCCTTGGAACCCTAATAGTGGTACCACTGCATGGCCTACGGTCATGGACACATCTTTCTGTCACTAAAGAAAACCTTGGGAAAACCTTGATCACTGGCCAACAATTAGAAAATTGAGAGAGTTTTGCAAAGAAATTAAATTTTCGTGACGCAGTTCTGGTTCAGCTGACGACATAATTAAAGTCTGAATGCTGTGTCACACATTTTGCTTCTTCACCACCAGAAGGGTTGCCGTCAAAGAGGGGAGCAGGAAAGGACAATGCGGGTGAATGGTGGGTTGCGGTGTGCCTGTTTTTAAAAACTTAAATTTCTTCTGAACTTTGGGATAGATTTTGATGAAACTTTTTGTGTTGGAAAGGTGAAGAATATGGGTTTCCACCCATAGTTGTTTCAATCCAAAACTTGTCATGCATCAGAAATAGTAAAATTGGCAGCTCGATTTCATTCACTTTGAAGAATGATCATAGATGATCATTTCTGTGATCATTTCATTCACTTGGCAGCTCAATTTCATTCACTTTGAAGAATGATCACAGATGATCATTTCATTCACTTAACAGCTCAATTTCATTCACTCTGAACCAACATCCAACATTGTGTCTCGATCAGCAAGTGCCTAAGCTATTTTGTAGGCACCTACTTATGTTTTCCATGCCTGTTGTTCAATTTAACCAATTCAAATTCATTTTCAATTTCAATCCAATGATCGTTTTGAGGATTGCCGTTTGATTCTTGGTCACAATCATCGATTGGGAAGGCAATTTCACAGGCAAAAAAGGAAAAACACAAAAATGCCTACCAGAATGCGTATGAAACCATATTCACCATTGCAATAACTCACCCTCAGGTTCAACTGAATAGAGCCAATTCAACAGACTGATGCATCTTTCAATGCAACAATGGAAAAAACACTAAGCATTGAACAGTCAAATATTTGTATAACCATTTCAAACCATTCATTCAGCTTTGATTTGCTGTAGCCAGTTTCACATGTGAATCAGGGTTCTCATCCCGGGAATACATTGAAATCTTGAAAAACCTTCAGCCGTAGGTATCCCCCAAAGCCACTAACCCTAACCCTAAGCTTGAAAAATACCAATTCCAGATTCAGATGCACATTTCTCAGCGATGGAAATGGTACTGATGGTAAATTGGTAATGGATTGCTTGCGACTCCATCTCAACCAATCTTTCCATATTGTTTCCGTGTTCGTTGTCTGCTGATATTGATAGCACAAACAGATGTCTCGCAAGTACTCATCATTATCTGATAAAATAGAGCCGCAGCCTCTGCCATCCGCTGTCATTCTGTCATGATTTTTTTTCTAATGCGAAAGTCTGGAATTATCGTCAGCTTCACGATCCAATGATAGATTTTGAGGATTGAGACTTGGTTTGCTGTCACAAACGTTCTTGCATTTTTGAGAAAACCACCTTTCAAACTGGAATCATCGTCAGCTTCACAATCCAATGATAGATTTGAGGATTACGGCTTGGTTTGCTACCAAAAAAACATTCTTACATTTTTGAGAAAATCACCTTTGAAGTTAGAATCAAATCAGCTTCACAATCCAGTGATAGACTTTGAGGATTGATACTTGTTTGCTGTCACAAAAATTCTTCCATTTTTGAGAAAGCCACCTTTGAAGACCTTATCGATTAACTTTCATACAGGGGCGCCGATCATGGGGGGTTGGGGGGATGCATCCCCCCAATAATGGAAAGGGCCATTTTATGGGGGGGATTGTTGCCCTTGCCTCATCCCCGTTTACCCTTTGTTGAACACCTATAATTATCCCCACGATGCCCTCAATTGGCCAATTTTTGTCAATCGGTATTTCGGCAAGTTTTGTGTTGTGTTCATACCAGTTGGAACTTGGAAGTCGGCATTTGCAATGAAGAAACGTGCTATTAAATTTTATGCAATAAGATTGTTTAAAATCGTGGATATAGTCCAATGAGTATGTCAATTCAATCGATGCGTGCAGATGGTGCTTGCGACAAAAGCTGTGCCGGTTTTTTCAAAAATTGCGAATTCTGAGCACCTCTCGAGGTTCCATTTTTCAAAATTTTCTCCCTTCGGGGAGGGGGACACCCCCTCCCCGAACCCCTCCCCCGGCGTTGCGCTTCGCGCAACGCTTCCTCGGGAACGACATTGCTCTTTTCCTTGCACATTGCTCCGATGTTGCCCCCATGCCCCGAAAAATTGATGCCCTTTTTCGTCTCATCCCCGCCAATCCTAAAGAGCTGTCGGCGCCACTGTTCATAAACCTGCTTCTTTGAATCTTATGCTGCTTCGAGACTTTGACTCTTCATTTAGCAATTTCAGGAAAGAAATTAAATACCTAGTCATCTATTTTGAGAACTTCCTTGCTGCTTTTTATCTAAATTTTATTCACATTTCTGCTAGCATTTGGTACCAGGGATACAAATCGTGCATTAGCAGTAATCTCCATTTGTGCCGTAAAATTCAATCCAATCAATGTTTGTTTTTCTCTGCCGAATTCTTATTTTTTGAAGATTACTGTTGTTACTGATGAAGGCAGGGTGTTAAAGAACCGGACTTCTGATTGATCATTGTTTCTTTGGTATCTGACTTTGGAATCAGCCTGTATTTCCATTTAATTATTTTGCCATTTGAATGCATCATTCAAGAGGGCATCCGAAAAAGCCATTGGAAGGGTTGCTTTGAAAGGCATTTTTTCAAAGCCATTGAAAGGCATTGAAAGGTGACTTCATGACAATAATTTTCACACCCCAATCTCGGATTCTGGAGGGTTGAAGCTAACTTCCTGCACGGTATTTCTGCTTACACAAGCGGAACTACACTAGGCTTATGCCCTCGATTACAAGGAGATCTAAACTTAAGATCGTTTCCAACAAGAGGTAGTTTATCCACTAATGGTTAACCACTAGCCACTCACCGCTCTTAGTTTTGCCACTAACCAATTAAAGATCAACCAGTCACAGTTTAACCACTAACCATTCATATGAAGGTTGTTCAAGCTCCAATGAGCTTTGGCAAGTGATCGATGGATTTCAGGGCTGAAATTTGGTGGACTATTTAGACCTTCTACAATTCGCTTTCCCCGA
>JASGXE010011996.1:0-13044 GCA_030068105.1 Sinentomon sp. SZTP_YWyxl
GGGGGGAGGGTCTGATTTCTGCTTGGAGCTGGGTTTCAACAAAGGATTGGAATGTGTGATGCGATGTTGGCCGGCTGGGCTGGGCCGGCTGCACCCAGGCTTGAAGAATAGAATGTAATCTATCAGCATTGGGCTGCACCTTGTTCAAAGGCGTGCAACGTGGCCATTGCGTGGGAAGAGCAGCGACAACCCACCCCTCCCCGCCAACACAAAGAGTATCGCCCGTGCTGGTTGCTGCTCAGCCGCTGCAGTGCGGCCATCCAGGTCACGCTGCGGCAGCTGACAAAGGGTGCTATTTCTCACGGATCTGAAAATAATCCAACCTGGAGTTTTAACCACTCAATGTTGGGTCACTTTTTCACCCAAAAAATTCGTGAAATCGACCACCTGCGTTGTGTTGAAGAAAGAACACACCTTGGGCAAAAATGACCCATTTTTCATTGACCCGCAAGTTGAGTCACCAAATGACCCAACATTTTTAAAAGTGTACATTTCCCAGCAAGAGAGAAAATGCAAATCAAATATTTTTATCCAGCTGAGACCACCATCATCACCGACAATTGAAGCCAAGTTCGAAAATCACACAGACGATATGCAGTGTTATGAATTCCTTCAAAATATCGGTCATTATGAGAAACGCCTTCATCCAAGTTTGAAAATTTGTCAAGCCAAATACCCAAAACCACCTAACTTCTTTGGAGATTTTTCCGAGATTTTGAAGCATTTTCAAAGCATCACTTGTAAAAAATGTAAAATTTGAAGGCACTCCTTCATGTCATACCAATGTGCTCTGCAGAGCATGACTCTCTCCGGGAACCCTGCGGGTTGGCGTGTATACGAGTTCTCGTACGCCGTAAAACTGGTCCGAGTCGTTTCAGTTGAATGCAGAGCAGAAATGGGCACGATTATGGGGCAAGTTCTCCTTGCGAGCCCAAGGTGTGTGCAAAAGGTAAATGGTCGGACCACCAGCCGAATAGCTATCAGTCCATATGACTCCACGATGATGATGATGATGATCAGCAGGAAGACATTAAAACGTACTGAATTTTCATGATTATTATAGACAGGAAACAGTAAAAAATTAAAAAAGAAATACACTTGGAAAAACACACCAATTCAAAATCTAATTTATACAAATTCCATCCCAAATGTCCATCACCCACCAACAGCAACAAACTCCACACGGCCAGCGGCCATACTCCCGTCACAAAAACATGCGGTGGAAAGAATTCTCCACAAAATTTTACTTGTGTTTTCAAAAGCACCACTTTTGAAAAAACCCGTAAAATTTTGAAGTGATTTCTTTATGGCATGAAAAATGTGTATCCGAAACAAATCACCAAAACATCCCGAATTTTGCGAATTATGGCACAGTGGAAAGGATAAAAACGATAGAAGAGATCACTTGGAAGAACACACTTCAAAGAACACACTTCACCCATCACAAAACATGCGGTGGAAAGAATTCTCCACAAATTTTACTTGTGTTTTCAAAAGCACCACTTTTCGAAAAAACCCGTAAAATTTTGAAGTGATTTTTTATGGCATGAAAAAGTGTATCCGAAACAAATCACCAAAACATCCCGAATTTTGCGAATTATGGCACAGTGGAAAGGATAAAAACGAAAAAAAAGAGATCACTTGGACGAACACACTTCAAAAGAACACACTTCACCCATCACAAAAACATGCGGTGGAAAGAATTCTCCACAAAATTTTACTTGTGTTTTCAAAAGCACCACTTTTGAAAAAACCCGTAAAATTTTGAAGTGATTTCTTTATGGCATGAAAAATGTGTATCCGAAACAAATCACCAAAACATCCCGAATTTTGCGAATTATGGCACAGTGGAAAGGATAAAAACGAAAAAAAGAGATCACTTGGAAGAACACACTTCAAAAGAACACACTTCACCCATCACAAAAACATGCGGTGGAAAGAATTCTCCACAAAATTTTACTTGTGTTTTCAAAAGCACCACTTTTTGAAAAAACCCGTAAAATTTTGAAGTGATTTCTTTATGGCATGAAAAATGTGTATCCGAAACAAATCACCAAAACATCCCGAATTTTGCGAATTATGGCACAGTGGAAAGGATAAAAACGAAAAAAAGAGATCACTTGGAAGAACACACTTCAAAAGAACACACTTCACCCATCACAAAAACATGCGGTGGAAAGAATTCTCCACAAAATTTTACTTGTGTTTTCAAAAGCACCACTTTTTGAAAAACCCGTAAAATTTTGAAGTGATTTCTTTATGGCATGAAAAATGTGTATCCGAAACAAATCACCAAAACATCCCGAATTTTGCGAATTATGGCACAGTGGAAAGGATAAAAACGAAAAAAAGAGATCACTTGGAAGAACACACTTCAAAAGAACACACTTCACCATCACAAAAACATGCGGTGGAAAGAATTCTCCACAAAATTTTACTTGTGTTTTCAAAAGCACCACTTTTTGAAAAAACCCGTAAAATTTTGAAGTGATTTCTTTATGGCATGAAAAATGTGTATCCGAAACAAATCACCAAAACATCCCGAATTTTGCGAATTATGGCACAGTGGAAAGGATAAAAACGAAAAAAGAGATCACTTGGAAGAACACACTTCAAAAGAACACACTTCACCCATCACAAAAACATGCGGTGGAAAGAATTCTCCACAAAATTTTACTTGTGTTTTCAAAAGCACCACTTTTGAAAAAACCCGTAAAATTTTGAAGTGATTTCTTTATGGCATGAAAAATGTGTATCCGAAACAAATCACCAAAACATCCCGAATTTTGCGAATTATGGCACAGTGGAAAGGATAAAAACGAAAAAAAGAGATCACTTGGAAGAACACACTTCAAAAGAACACACTTCACCCATCACAAAAACATGCGGTGGAAAGAATTCTCCACAAAATTTTACTTGTGTTTTCAAAAGCACCACTTTTGAAAAACCCGTAAAATTTTGAAGTGATTTCTTTATGGCATGAAAAATGTGTATCCGAAACAAATCACCAAAACATCCCGAATTTTGCGAATTATGGCACAGTGGAAAGGATAAAAACGAAAAAAAGAGATCACTTGGAAGAACACACTTCAAAAGCTAATTTATACAAATTCCATCCCAAATGTCCATCACCCACCAACAGCAACAAACTCCACACGGCCAGCGGCCATACTCCCATCACAAAAACATGCGGTGGAAAGAATTCTCCACAATATTTTACAAGAGTGGTTTCAAAAACACAAACTTTATACATACCTATATGTAAGTTTTGAAGTGAATTTGTGGCATTATTGTTTCGTTGAAAATTAGATCTTACGTAAACATCAACCACATTATCATAAATGTGCAGAAAGGAAAGTGACGGTCTAACGAGCGAAATCGGAATAAAAATTGCTAAAAACAAACTATCAGTTTCGGACAAATTTTATAATTGCCATTTCAAATGCCCTCCACCAACGAGCAGCTAACTCCACTTATCTTTTCATGCGGGGTCCACCAAAACTCTTGGAACATTGGCACATTGTAATGAATGACCAATGTTACTCATGGGCGACCCAATCTGGATAAGGTCTTGGTGCAGTTTCATGCATGACGCGGCAAGTATTTGCAGCGCATTGCTGCCATTGGTTTTGAAATTCGTATAGCTCAGAAAATTTTCGATCGAAAATTTTTGGGCGTGGAGTGTATGTATAATTCATTTTGTGATGCGAAATCAATTTCAATTTCCAAATATGATTCTGATGACACACCAGATGTTTCCTTTTTCAAATTACAATATAAAAAATCAAGGAAAATATCATGAATATGCAGTATAGCTTAGATAGCGCTGGGTGAGAATGACGACAGCACAGCAGATAGCTCTTTCAACTAAGTTTGAAAACAATTGTCAAGCCAAAAGTTCATCACCGCCGACCACCTATCTCCTCATTTCTTGACACATTACACTCCCACATGCAGCTTTGAGAATTACCTGCGAATTTCTGAGCATTTTCGAAAGCACCACATTTGAAATGCAGTAAATTTTGTATTGAATTCTTGAGAATGATAGAAAACCATTAGATACATGCATCCGTTTCACTAATCTCCCATGATATGCAGCACATGCAGAAAATCACCATAAACAATACGTATTTTCAGAATTTCTTTACAGGCAAAAATAAATTATGTTCGCGTACGACACTTTAGCTTCAGCTTACCATAGATCCGGCAATGTTTTCCTTCATATTTTTATCAGAATTGTGCGTTTTCCTTTCCCAACATATGTTTCAGTTTGATGTTGCATGGAAGCTGACTGCCCAACCACAACATATAGATAAGCCAACGATGCAACGAACATAATTTAATTTTTATCTGTACTGCAGAAAGACGCGTGAAAACAATAATCATTGAAAAAACTGATCATTGAAAAAAACCATGAGTGTCAAGCGAAAAGTCCATCACCACCGACAGGAAGAAACTATCATCGAAAGAGAGATCGAAAGAGAGAATGTCTTGCCGAAAATGCGCCAACACCTGTGCATGCCACGCAGAAACAGGAAAGCGGTAATGCCTCGTGGATTCAGATCTCGGTTTGGAGTATCACCGGCCTCCAAAATGAAGAGTTTGACAACGTTTGCTTCCAAGCGCATGCAGCATGCGGCATGTGGACAAATTCGAATAAGACGGCAGGCAATATTCGCAATGCAACAAAGCATTGTGAATGGGCGCTTTGTAATGTGATACTCGCATCAATGGCTTGATACACTGCGAGGTAACGCATCCTCGGAGTTGTGAAGTGAATTTTCGTCATTTGCTTTGATGGAAAAAATATACCTCACAACCAGTTGGATTATCTCACAACCCATTGGAGTACCTCATAACCCGTTGGAGTAAGCATTACCTCGATCACAGTGGATCAAACCGCCGCATGTCTATTCGCCGACAATGTAATCGTGCCAGGTCAAAAGAATGGAATAGGCCTTTGCAGAGTGTCAACAGTTCATCACAGAAATAATTCATAAGCTGGAATCAATGCTGCGGCAAAAATGAGGATTTGGTTCTTTTTCTCCCCTGGGCCTATTCATGAACCAACAGAACAGGCGGCGCCGTTCTCCACACTCGCATTCACACAATTTGAGCTGCTGATCTTGACAGCATGGATGAGCAACTTCGCGTCTTGTATCCAACCGTCGCAGGAGTAGAAAAATGCAAAGTTCAGTGGAGGGAAGGTAAACAGGAATAATTTTTCTTGAAGTTTCGGCAAAAACTGCCCCATTTCCACCATGCCGATGTCTCAACAATCTTCTCGGACAGGGCCACGACCTTGTTTTGGCAAATATAGATACACTTGTTATCAAAAATTTTCGAACACAGGAGCTCTGTTTTGAAAGCAAGACGTGTTGAAATTAGATGGCCCTTGCATTAGCATGGCCTTGAAAATTTCTCCAATGTTCGAAGACATTTGGTGACTATGCGTGTGAATATGTTTGTACAAAGAAACAAATATGCACCCTCACTGTATAGTTGCGGCGGAATTAATGTACCCATACATGTTTTTTTCCATTTAACAGCAGGCCTCTAAATCTTTTATCCTTTATGCAGGCGGTAGAAATTAAAACTCCAGATTTCAACAGAGCTTCCTGGAGCTGTCAGATTTTGACCTGGGTTGCTAAAGGATATCTTTAATTTCTACAGCATAGAGTTTCAGCGGAAATCTGATCAGTGGCAACTTTTACATGTGTGCATTAATTGCGCCGCCACTATACATTGAAAACTTGAATGTGGGAATTTGCCTTTTTGCACATACAGGTTGTTTTGTGTGCGATCAGATGATATCAGAACTTTTTCGCACCGGCAGGTAAAATTTACACTACCAAGTTTTCAATCGAAAAATTACAACGGGGCCTAAAAATTTTTCAGTGTATGATATTGGCCAAAACAAGGATAGGCGCACAATGCTTTGTTGCATTCCGCACACATGAATTTGGTGTTTGACCTTTTTCGGACTCTCTGGTTCGTGTGGGAGCAAACAAAGCAACGTCACCGCGGTTCCTGTACCGATTCGGTGGCAGGGACTATTACCGGAAAATGTCTTCCTGTTAGGCGGAGTGGGTCGGTGATGTTTGCAGCTGGTCTGCCGGTGCTTGACGGATTTCGGGGAACACAATATTGTTCCAACATTTGTCTGATGAGTTGTTTTCTAAAGTCCAAAAGTTGTGGTTTCTCTCCCGTTTTCAACAGAAATAAATTGTATGCATTCAAAACAGTCATATCCAACAGATGAAAAAACAGTTTTATGTACCATTTGGATGATCGCCGCACACATTCTACGAAACTCAGCTGCATGTCAGACTTATCGACAGCACCCATGTTGTTGTTGTATTGGATGACACTTTGGGGCTTTGCTATTCTCGTGCCTGTCGTCCGATCCACTTTGTCTGTTTCATGCATCTGATTTTCGTGAATTGTCGTTAGCATGGTAACGTCCCTTTTGTCATGCCATTTTGTTGCCAAAAGGGCACCGGAAGATGTTGATTGGTTTTGACCCTTTTGAAGTTTTCTGGAAAGGTCAGGCATGTCCTTGCGGTTCAGTTTCACTGTACCGCAAGCGCCTGTTTGCTTCTGGTGAAGAAAACGGAAAAGGGTTGGGCTACTGTACCAATTATCGACTGTAAAGGTGGTGCCCTTTGTTGAAATATGGCTCCATCAAAGTTTTAACAATTGATCCCGAAACTCCCAATACAGGGACAAGGTCGATCTCTGTTTGGGCGCCGGTATAAATTATCAAATCCAGGATGAAGCCAGTTTCACAGTCGCATAAAACATACAGTTTGACGCCAAACCTGTGCCGTTTTGTGGGTATGTATTGACGAAAGCTTAGCCGGCCTTTCCAAAGCATGAGGCTTTCGTCTATACATAGGTTCCGAAAAGGGTAAAACACTTCTTTGAATTTGTTTTTCAAATGCTCGACAACGAATCGAATTTTGAACAACCTGTCACCAAGTGGTTGCAAAGAATTGTCGGCAAAATGCAACAGACGCAGAATCAAAAGAAACCTGTTCTGTGAAAACACTTTCCTGAACATGGGAGTCAGGATGAGAGGATCCGTTGACCAATACTCTTTCAGCCTGTTTTTTTTTGTTATTGCCATCAGAAGAAACAGAGCAATGAAGCTGAAGATATCCGATGATGTGGTAGGAACCCAGTCGTGTAGTTTTGAGTGTTCCGAAACAGCTGTAGTTTCCGTGACCCGGGTGAAATAACGGTTTGTTTCTGTGACAATGTGCTCAATCAACGCATTGTCAAAAAACAATTTGAATAGATCCAATTCGCTGCAGTCATTCGCAATGTCTGCCTGCAGTCCTGAATTAACCGGATCAAAGGGGTGTATTGATGGTCTGAAGGCACCCGTGGACCACCGTATTGGACCTTGAGGGCCTGCACCAGATTGACCTACGCCAGATGGACCTGCGGCAGTTTGGTCCGCACGAGATGGACCTGCATCACGTGGAGCAGCACGGGATGGACGTGATGCTGATGGATCTGTACAAGATGGACTTGTACACGAGGGACTTGCATGAGATGGCGCCGAACCTGATGAACCTGCATCAGGTGGACCAGCACAGAATGGAATTGAACCTGATGGACGTGCATCAGATTGACCAGCGCCGGATGGACCTGAACTTGATGGACGTGCGGCTAATGGCCCAGTGCAGTATGGACGAGAACCTGATGAACCTGCGGCTGATGGACCCGCACGAGATGGAGCTAAACGTAACTGACCTGAACCTGATGGACCTGCATCAGTTTGACCAGCAGATGATGGACCCAAACCTGATGGGTATGCATCAGGTCGACCAGCGTTGGATGCACGTGAAGATGATGGTCCTGCTGCTGATGGACCTGCATCAGGTGGACCAGAACTAGATAGACGGGAACCAGGCTGACCCACAGAAGTTGTACCGTCACCAAATGGCCCCGCGACAAGTGTACCTGAAGCCTTTGGCGGGCCAGCGCAGGAATTTGAAGCGATCACGATTTCCAAATCAGGATCTGTGGAAGTGGCAGTATCACGGCCTGCAGCTGCAGTCCGATGGTTCACGTAACGGCAGTCTCTCCGGGCAAATTTGGCTGCATTTGCGGGAGAAGTATCAAAATTGCTGAACCTTTTCGAAGCTGCTGAGCCAGAGCTTTTTGGAGTGGAGCTCGCCACAGGAGTTCTTGGTATCGGGCTAATTCTTCCACCTTTCGCACCATCTCTTTCCGAAGTGTAACTACCCATTGGTATCGGTACGGGAGCGGAACTTTCAGAACCAGTGTTATGGCTTTTTGGAGTGGATCTAGCCATAGGTGTCGCAATTGACATCGGGCTAGAAGGCCTACTACTACTCCATGAATTTGTGTTGCAAATAACGGGACCGTGGTCCTCCAACGAATTTTGTGGGACGTGGCCGTCGGATGCACTGCCCGTGCTTTCACTGACGCTTGCCGACACTCGAGTTTCGAGAAAGCTGCCGAAGGAATCAACAACGTCGGAGTTTTGCACGCTCGTGCTGGAGTTTTGGATGCCGCTTTCGCTGACACTTTCACGAGGAGCTTGAAAGCAACTGTCGAAAACATCACGTTGCTCAGTATCACTTGCGCTGTCGCTATCCGAATCCGAACAAGACTCAAGATCCTCTGACGCACTGTCCGTGATAAAGTTCGAAATCTCTTCTTCACAAAGATACCTATTTTTCGCTCTCTGTTTTTTCTCCATGTTGTTGGACAAAAACGACAGCTCTTGAAGGATATTGCCTGATGACCAGCAAAGAACTGAAGGTTCTCTGTCACAAACAGTCATCTGGATCCTCTTTCTGATTTGCGGTCGATGAAGGAGTGACCATGCGTAAGATTTTGACAGTTCCCGTTAGAGCAATAAAAATAATTGCAGCCGCTTTCCCGAATTTTGTTTCTGTTATTTTCAAAAATGCACGCGTTTTCTACCTGTCCATCCATCCAAGGAATAAAACGGACAAACAGCCAGTCCTGTCCCTGATTCATTTTCAAATGGGCAGCAGGCCCCAATTACCCAAGATTCGCTGACCTTCATGCAATTTTCATGGTTCTGTTGCCAGCCACCAATCTACTGTTATTGCACGGAAATGACGAAAAGGAAAATAAATAGATGAATGTTGGGCCCACAAAAGAGGATTGACTTTCCTATACCTATCTGTTGCACACCCATGGATCTGATTTATGATCTGGTCATTATGGGTCTGTTTTTGATTGTTGCCCAAAAGGATGTCACTCCCCTCACACACTATAGAAAAAAATAAGGCAGGTTTTCTACCTCTGCTTTTTCGCCAATGAATTAAAGGAACTGGAAAGGCCTCCAGAGCAAAAGACGTTACAAAAACTACCTGCTGCTGGGCGCCATCTGGATGGCATCAAGCGAAACTTTTAATTCTATTTCTTTGGATGGAGCCCAATTTGAATGTCCTGTTCGATCTGCTCTTTCTCCGAAAGTTTTCATCCGATTTGAAATTTGTCAGGCTTCACTTCAAGAGAAAAGTTTCTGTTCTTGAAAATTGAAATCGAATGGCCACATGGACATTCCGTGTGTTTAGAATCATCCCGGAAACAGGGCGAATTATTGCAGTCGTTTTAGAGCGCTTAACAAACGAGATGCCGTTGCCGCGTTCAAAATGTGGAGCATTGCCCGTAACATTAAAATTTGTTTCTCACCAAACATGGTGAAATTGAACAGTTAGCAGTGAGAAAACTGCGTCAGTGGGGAACACTGCCCAGTGGTTAAAAAATTAATGTTAAAAGCAATGTTCGATCGGACTGTGGACAATGTCTGCTCTAATTCAATGACATCTTGGGCGCCAAATGTCAAAAAAGTTTTTATTGCGATATCACATTTCTTGTGGCTGCCTATTTCGGCCCTTTTGTGTCAATACTGAGACATTTTTTGATTTGAGATGATTTTCCAGTCTTTTTCATCAAGGAATGGTGCCTTGACCTTACAAGAAATCTCACGAAGGGCGGAGCAGCTTCTGAAAAAGATATTTTAGTATCTTGAAACTGAAAATATCCCAATTGTACCAATACGAATACCACAAAAAGTGGTTATTTATGGTTTATCGGGGGGCATAGCGGCACACATATATCAACTTGGCGTTGGACCCGCCAAATTTCACACAAGTAGATTTGGCCTGCCAAATCCGAGATCCTATGGGATCAAACGAATCTTTTTCATCTTGTCCATTGGGTCCTGTGAACAGTCAGCCCTTCGGCTCGTGGTCGTGGTCAAACCATTCTTGTGTGTTTGCGATGACGTCAGCAACGTACGGTCCGGTGAGGTACTGGCAAATATCACCTGAGGGTAGCTGCTCCAGCTCCCACCGCTCCAGAAACCCAATCAATGGGTCCCGGCGAGGTACTGGCAAATATCACCTGAGAGTAGCTGTTCCAGCACCCGCCGCTCCACACACCCAATCAATGTGTCCCGGCGAGGTGCTGGCAAATATCACCTGAGAGTAGCTGCTCCAGCTGCACTCACCGCTCCAGACACACAATGAATGGGTCCCGGAGGCCAATTTACAAATCCTGCCGCGACTTTAGATGGCAGGCCGGGGCCCCAAGCGAGCATTGATTTTTCAGAGAGGGGACAAGGTTAGGTCTGGTTCAGATAGCTTTAGGTAAGAAAAAACAAAAAAAATTCTTGCGAGTGAAGGGCCCCAATCGAGCATTCTTGCACAAAACGCGCTCTCCCATCTAAAGTCGCGGCAGGGTTTGTAAAATCGCGTCCCGGAGAGGTAATGGCATACTCCCGAGTGCAATTGCTGCAACACCCACCGTTCCATGCACCAAGACCTTGCAGTCACGCCTGCCCGTACTGCCGGTTTTACAGCATTGCCAACGCGCAGGACGAGGTCGACAGGCTAGAATTTTACAATGAGAAAAACTTTATTTTTCTATTCTGCATAATTTTCATTTAAAAATCTCTTTCGAAGCGGGTCGAGAAGCGAACAAAAAGTCCATTGTTGAATTATTGTATTGTTGCGGACAATGGTATGGAGTTCCCGGTGTAAAACCCGCCCGCCTGGCACCTGGAACTGTGCCAACCGGTTCCCCACATCTGTCTCAACCTGATATGTTTTACTTCCCGATTTGTTTTTTTCATGCATTTGTTTTTTGTGATATTGACACGTGTCACGAGAACATTTTATGACGAATTGTGAAAAAAATAAACAATCAAAATAAATAAAAGGCTGTGTTTATCCAATGCTAATTCGTCGCTCTGTAAAATAAAACCTATCATTCGACGCCACCGTTTTTTTTTCAATTTGTTCACAATTTACAACTGGGAACCAAAATGTGCAAAAAGACAACACTGTGGTTGTTTATTTTTTGGATTTTATTGGCCTCATCCACACTCTCAGGACGATGGTGTATCATCCATATTTGCGGTCTTTCGATCTTCATTTGCACGAAAAATAGAAATTTGTCCTCGACAGAAAAGCTTTGCACAACCAATGTACTAAATTGCAATTCGATGAAAACTTTCCAACACAGAATAACAACTGCATCTTCACCACAGTCCACTTTAAATTCAATTCAAAAGTCCGCGCACTGCCATCCAAATGGCGCCCATCAGCAGGTAGGTTTTGTAACGCATCTTTTTCCCAAGCAGGATAGGCAGGATTCCTTTCCAGTTCCTTTAATTCATTGTTTTTCGCCCAGCTAGCCATCAGAAACGAGCTCTGTTACGGGAGGGGTAAAATACCAATTTCCAACATCTCTTGAATGAGGTAAAAGTAAATAAAAATAAAACAAACACCAAAAGCAATTTCAACAGTTTAGGTACGCCAAAACTATTGCCCATGTTATGCATGTTGAACTCGTGGAAAGATATAAACGAATGCTAATTTTTCTTGGGATGGATCCACATTTTGAACAGGAAGTATCACGCTTTCACCAGACATCATGTAGCCTCTATGGCACTTCCGTCCTCACTGAATGCATTACTGAGATAAAAACAAATTGCGCGGGAAAAGTGTGACTTCATTCAATGGCAAGTCAACGGTCAATATTTTTGACTCATTTATTTTTGACTCACGACATTTTATTGTCCTATAAAAAAAGGTTTGGCCAGCATTCCCTGGAATGTGTCTTTTTTCTTTTCACTGCGCCATTCTCTCCTTGACACCTCCCGAGGAGCCGAAGCGAAGTGCCTTTTTATTTGTTTCCTTTGTTGATCACCGTCTCCAAATGTATTTTATGAGCGAATTGCTTGCCGTTATAGGGGATTATCAGGTAGCCCCTTGCAAACAGATTCTGTTCACCACTCACTGCAACCGCAAGGAAAAGCGCTCATATTTTTCATTCATGAAATGAGATGGTGCTCCAAAAAGTTGATCATATCCCACCATCATCTATTGCATGCCATTCGTCTGATACCATATGCCGGAATGTTTCCACATAAAAATGGCGAAAAAAAATCAAAATTGCGAATCGAAAGTCAGAAATGCGAAGGCATGGAACTCGATTCACGCACCAATCGTACACGTAAGATGGTAGAAACGGCAATTATGGCAAAGCAAATTATTGTGTCGTGACGAGTATTTCTTTGAGAACACTCAGTGCCTTTGCTATATTGAAACATGATGGCCCACAGATGGCTGTTTTTGAGCAATAGGTACCTATAGAATGATGAAATACTGGCAGGGAGAGTTTTCATGTTGCGGTTGCCGCCTCATGCCAGACCTTTTCTTTTATGTCTGGAGGGTTTTTATCCTCCAAATTCGAAAATGACCATCACAGGGTGCTTGTGCGTGAATATCGAATCCGGAAGACCAATAATTATGGACATTTTTCAAAAGTTGAAGTCATTGTTGGTCGGCGACGACAATCCAATGATAACACGGGACTTTCGAAAGCATTGGGCCACAAGATTGTTATTTTTGAAGCACGGGGCAAGAGACAGACACAGAGACGCATACAGAGACGCATACAGAGACGCATAAAAAGACCCATACAGACACGCACACAGACACGCATACAGAGGCGAATAAAGAG
>JASGXE010011997.1:0-19018 GCA_030068105.1 Sinentomon sp. SZTP_YWyxl
AATGGAAAAAGAAAAATCAGAAAAGAGTAGTGGTCAACATAATGCAGCTCATCCTGACGTCGTTTCCGGCATGAGTCTGGCTCTCACGAGTCAATTGTCATCTCTCGTTTGTCTGTACCATTTCGACAATCAAGATTCAGGACCACAATTAGTCGAAGGACTGCTGAAACACATGAATACTCCGCGACTCAGGAAATTCCCAAAGTTTGCTTATTTTTTGCCCAGAAATTGTTTCGTATTTGTTGTAACCTCTTAGAGTAACCATTGGTGGTGACCTTTGAGTTCCAGTATCATGCTTAGAGTTTGAACTTACGAGTTTAAACTTTCGAGCACAGGTTTTCTTTCTGGTGGGTGTGTTGGCGATTGCATCTCAATGTCACAGTTGAGTTGATGGTTGTTGTCCGTTCAAACGACAGGCAGGACCACGTCGTCCAAATGTTCCTGGGATTGACCTACGCTCATTTTTCAGAGCCTACGAAGGGCGTACGAAAAGTTTTTGACATCATCCTGTAGATAGTTCAAAATGTATTGACGATGTCGAGAATTCGTTTAGTTTACGTAGACTTTCAAAATACTCTCTGGCTCTTGTCTTAGAAAGTTACAGGTGTCCAACCTAACCTCCCATGAGCAGAATGGTACTCATATTAGTGTGAGTTCCATAGCTCTGAAAATATTGCTTTGGCAAAGTCCTGAACACGTGAACCTGCCAAGTTGTTTTCAGTTTAGGTAACAACCATAAATCGCTGGTGCCAAACCAGGACGATGGGCTTGAGGAGGCAGTAATTATTTGTAGATATGGTATTTGTCATCGAAAATTCTAAAACTGGCGCATTTGTCGTGCAAAGGGGAATGATCAAGATTTCAAGACTTAGACAAAAGCAGTATTTTCAGAGCTCAGGAACACACCCTCATCTGCTTACCACTATGCCATGAAAAATTGGCATAGACGTCTGCAAATTTGTGCTGAAAAAGCTGGAGAAATGTTTGAAGCCCTGAACCAATCAAAATATTGACAGCGGAAAGATTCTATGAACTACAGGGTGATGTCAAAAACTTTTCGAACGCCCTTCGTTCACTTGAAAACTCACCGGGAGATTTTTGCGATTTCATCTTTCGTTTTCAGGCCGTCCTGTATCGTGCACGACCGACGATAGAGAAAAACGTCAGGCTGTACATGTAAAAGGCACTGAAGTACCTATCATCTTGTGTGCGTTACAAATCGATGCCTTCCTGATGCGTAGGTATATTTATACGTCGAAGGTATCACTGCTTCTCACACTCTTAACTGCCCCATGCCTCCCAAAAGGAAGTCCACAATTTTGGACTTCATTAAGGGAGGCATAATTCCTTCCGTCTCTTGACTTGAAAAAAGAATCTCTTCCCCTTTTGATAAGTAAGAGGAATACACGACGCAATTTGTTCTGTATTCAAGGTTGGGAGTCTGATTTTAACCTTCACTTTTGCAAAGAATAAATCCAGCAAAAAAAGAGGGTCGTTGACCCGCACAAAGAAAAGGCAACCCACCGGGGAGCGCAAGAACGTGAGCAGGTATGTGGAGGAACAAACAAAAAGGAACAATGGTGATGATCACATAATCCCTGCAACTGCAAATGCATCACCACAACTCTGGCCGTAGATACATGGTTGCACGAATTTTAATCCGTCTCTCTTCATTTTATAATCCCCAAATGTAAACAAACAAAATGGCGTCGGAAAAGATGCAAATCGTTATGCGAGAAATACCCAGAGGACTGCAATGCAAAATAACGCAAAATGAAATTTTATCCACACTTCTCAGGTGTTTTTGGATTTATTTTGTAGATGGATTATTACAATATATTTTTGAAAGTTCTGACATTCGAATAAAACCTTTCCTTGATTGATGACGGGAATATTTTCCCGATGATAACGTTTCCTCCAAGTTTCTCATTTTCATTGCGATGTTTTCGAATCTAAAATTGAAAATTGCCACTACTGCCGTGTTCATTGACTTGACCAAAGCATTTGACAGGACCATTTGGATCACTCTCTTCTGCTTTCAAAACTTCAGAAACAGGGTTTCCCGTCTTTTATATTAGAACTTCTAGGGTCTTATCTTTCATCTAGAAGTGCAAACGTTGTGGTCGGGCAGTCTCCGTCAAAATTAATTCTCAATCTTGGCACAGGGTTACCTCAAGGGAGTGCATTGGGACATATATTGTTTATCCTTTTCATAAATGATATCTTTGAACGCGCATCACGTGAGATTAGGCTCCACGCAGATGATATTGGCTGTTCAAAACTACATCATGTTTGGCCGATTATTTAATACTCCAACAAAATCTAAATAGAATACAAGAATGGTGTGATGAGTCTAGAATGGCCATTAATGACAGGACCATGTGGATGCATTTTCGAAATGCGCCGTGATGAATTTTAGGCTGTGCTCCATGGTAAATTCCTGCGAAATTTTTAAAATTAAGGGTGAAAGTATTACCTACCCATCAACCTTCAAATACTTGGGGGTTACTCTACAAGAAAACCTAAAATGGGACGAGCACATAAACTCTACGCAGTTAACAAAGCTAAGCGTGCTCTTGGAATTCTTCGGAGAAATTTGGCCCATGCTGACAGTCAATCTAAACTTAAGGCATTCAAAGCTACAGTTCTTCCCTTGCTTGAATATGCATCCGTGGTTTGGGACCCTCATCTTGTTTGGCACGCTGAATATGCTCTGGAAAAAGTACAGCGTGCAGCGGCACGCTTTATTGTAGAGGCTGTCTTTCCTCACAAAAATATTGAGGGGATATTCTCATATTCAAATTCCTGATGTCTTTCCTCCAGATTTTCATGAAAGGCGATCTCTCCATCAGCACCGATTCAAAATTCCATCAATCAAATCAAACTTTTTTCTCTTCTTCTTCCCGCGAACTTTAAAGTCGTGGAACGCCCCACCAAGCAACTCATCTCTCTTAAAATGTGTGGCCGCTTCTGGAAAAGGAACTTCTCTTTATTCATAGCTGGCGGAGCCTTTCTGGTTTCCACTGTTTCTGTTCTGTTATGCACCGTTTCTTTACACGAAAGTTCACTTACATTCACATTTATTGTAAAAAGTTATCATTATGTATTTGCACCAAATTAGCAAATTAAAAATGATTGATTGATTGATTGATTGATTGATTGATTGATTGATTGATTGATTGATTGATTGATTGATTGATTGATTGATTGATTGATTGTTGATTGTTGATTGATTGATTGATGCTTGATTGATTGATTGATTGCTTGATTGATTGATTGCTTGATTGCTTGATTGATTGCTTGCTTGCTTGCTTGCTTGCTTGCTTGCTTGCTTGCTTGCTTGCTTGCTTGCTTGCTTGCTTGCTTGCTTGCTTGCTTGCTTGCTTGCTTGCTTGCTTGCTTGCTTGCTTGCTTGCTTGCTTGCTTGCTTGCTTGCTTGCTTGTTTGCTTGCTTGCTTGCTTGCTTGCTTGCTTGCTTGCTTGCTTGCTTGCTTGCTTGCTTGCTTGCTTGCTTGCTTGCTTGCTTGCTTGCTTGCTTGCTTGCTTGCTTGCTTGCTTGCTTGCTTGCTTGCTTGCTTGCTTGCTTGCTTGCTTGCTTGCTTGCTTGCTTGCTTGCTTGCTTGCTTGCTTGCTTGCTTGCTTGCTTGCTTGCTTGCTTGCTTGCTTGCTTGCTTGCTTGCTTGCTTGCTTGCTTGCTTGCTTGCTTGCTTGCTTGCTTGCTTGCTTGCTTGCTTGCTTGCTTGCTTTGCTTGCTTGCTTGCTTGCTTGCTTGCTTGCTTGCTTGCTTGCTTGCTTGCTTGCTTGCTTGCTTGCTGCTTGCTTGCTTGCTTGCTTGCTTGCTTGCTTGCTTGCTTGCTTGCTTGCTTGCTTGCTTGCTTGCTTGCTTGCTTGCTTGCTTGCTTGCTTGCTTGCTTGCTTGCTTGCTTGCTTGCTTGCTTGCTTGCTTGCTTGCTTGCTTGCTTGCTTGCTTGCTTGCTTGCTTGCTTGCTTGCTTGCTTGCTTGCTTGCTTGCTTGCTTGCTTGCTTGCTTGCTTGCTTGCTTGCTTGCTTGCTTGCTTGCTTGCTTGCTTGCTTGCTTGCTTGCTTGCTTGCTTGCTTGCTTGCTTGCTTGCTTGCTTGCTTGCTTGCTTGCTTGCTTGCTTGCTTGCTTGCTTGCTTGCTTGCTTGCTTGCTTGCTTGCTTGCTTGCTTGCTTGCTTGCTTGCTTGCTTGCTTGCTTGCTTGCTTGCTTGCTGCTTGCTTGCTTGCTTGCTTGCTTGCTTGCTTGCTTGCTTGCTTGCTTGCTTGCTTGCTTGCTTGCTTGCTTGCTTGCTTGCTTGCTTGCTTGCTTGCTTGCTTGCTTGCTTGCTTGCTTGCTTGCTTGCTTGCTTGCTTGCTTGCTTGCTTGCTTGCTTGCTTGCTTGCTTGCTTGCTTGCTTGCCCGTTCTCTCGTTCTCTTCCCTCTCAAAGTTCCCCCCTTCTCCTAGTCTGACGGCCCCCCATTGCAATTCACCCTCAGGTTCTAATCGCCAATTCAACAGACGGGTGCATCTTTCGATGCAACAATGGAAAAGACATAAGCGTTGTGAATGCATAGAAATGAAATTTTCTCACCACAATTCTATCCATTGAATTGGCGGGTTAAGTCATTTATACGGGGGGACACAATTGCACGGCAACAGGGAAACATTTTCAGAAAAAAGCTGTACCCTTAGCCGTGCAATTGTGTCCCCCCCTTTGGCAGTTCAGCATACGGCACAGGGTGTGCCTTATTTCTCTGGAGGGGGCAGTCGGTTGGGATAGGTTAGGCGCTTTGCATAGGTTAAGTTAAGTTGGGTTTGGTTAGGGGTCAGGTCGTTAGGTTATGTTAGGCTAGGTTAGGTCAGGTTCGGTTAGGTTAGGTTAGGTTCGGTTAGGTCAGGTCAGGTTAGGGTTCTCTGTGCAGTGTACCTTTACTTAAAACAACCTGGACCTAATCTAATCCAATCTGACCTAACCTGACCTGATCTCCCTGCGCGATCTCTTATTAAGCGACTAAACCCCATGATTTGCTCAGCCCGCAATTAGAGATACAGAATAAGAAAAAATAATGCAGGCAGTAGGCCTATAGCAAAGAAAATGCAAAAGAAAACCGTTTGAGGAGAACACAATTGCACGACAGAGAAAAAGCACACCCTGTAGATACCGTCTGCAGAAGCCAAAGGGGGGACACAGGCTATTGAGTTTATCCTGAGGGTGAGTTGCAATGGGGAATACGGCCGAAAGAAATGTTTTCAAATCTTTGTTTTTGCGTACGGCGATTCAGAAAGTTGACTCTAAAGAATGTCTGAGATCGTCAGAGACGCTTCTGCATCTTATTGGGACGTCATCTGAAGGAAGTTTTTGATGACGTTGTTTTCTTTGCTGACACGAGCCATGAATTTTGAAAAATGGCCATTGCAGTGCCTCACTGTCCGCAAATTCAGGGTTGGGTTGAAGGCGATCACCTCTGGAAATTATCGAAATCCACGAAGTTAGCAGAATTTCTTTGTCGGCTGCCGTTGCCAAGGTGTCGTTTGCGGGCGTTCCATCCAGACAATCTTCCAAAGCCTGCGCTCCATGGTCGATGCCATTTGGTGGTGTTAAATTGGTTTCTAGGTGGGTTTTATCAAGATATACATCGACGAGAAACTGATATGTAGAGTCTTGGGACTGATATGGACAGAGTCAGTTTGACATTATTCTTCCTCAAGGAGGCCGTCAGAGATGAGAAAATACAATTTCAGCGGTCTCTGATTCTGGAGCAACTGGAACAATGGGGGAAGTTCTGAAACCTTTGAACCCATCTCAGCCGGTTTTTGAAGTCGACACGTGTCTGGCAGTTGCAGACCTTTGCCATGCCCTGATTGTAGAAAATAAATTTTCTAGAGACTGATTGGAGTCTACTGGTGAGAATGTACGTATTCAATGTCGAAAGTCTTTAATTCCTGGAGGCCAAGGGCGGAGAAGAACTGAGTCTAACTGAAATGCTTGACATGATTTTCGACATCCAATGAAAGATCGTCCAGCTTGCTTCACATTTCTTCTTTCAAAGATGTGCATGGTCGAAATGAGTGCCTTCATTTCACCTGATAATTTTTGCTGCTGAAAATTTTCTGAATAGGTTCTTTTTTTGCTTGCCGAGAGCAGACCTCCTGGTGGCTGGTTTTGTCCGAATTTCATGAGCACTGGGAATTCGCACAACTTGACGTTCACAAAAAGACCCCTTTTTGACCCCTTGACTTGCAGAGTTCAACCGAGCGCTGTGTACCTTTTTCCCTGCCTTTTTCCTTCTGTGCCTATGTTTAACAACGGTGATCTATCTGACCCATATAAAAAATCGTGCCTTTCGCCTGCTGAGCACTTGCATCAAAATGTTCATCAACTCGCAATCGTTTGCTGTGTACACTGCGATTGGATAACATCCTTATAGCTTTCCATGTTTTGCATAATCTCCTTTCGAAAATTTCAATTTTAGGTATTGATCTGTATGCTTTCAATTGGCTGTTGGGGCACTTGGCAGAACCGCACAGTGTGTTCGTGTTGGAGATTCTTTTTCTGAACCCCTGTTTGATCATGTGTTCCGCATTCAGGGATGCTTTTTAGACCCATTCTTGTTTATTGTTATGTAAATGACCTCCCTGAATAACTCCACTCCCGAATCCGCTTGTTTTCTGAGAACTGCATGTGACGCTCACGTTTTCGCCTGTCAATGGTGTTGACGGCTTCCTCAACCTCTAGGCAGATTTGAGTAGCATTAGCATTGTTGATTGGTGTTCCAGAACGTCTGTGTGGCAATCAAGCTTGACAAATGTCAATCACGAGTCAGAGGTGCACCAACAGCAGCTGTAACATTTAGTTTTGGTACATCACTTCTGGATTGGTATAATTCTGAACTGGTATAATTCTGGACTGGTATAATTCTGGATTGGTATATTTCTGGATTGGTATAATTAATTTGATGTATGAGCAAGCGGTACACACTGCGAAAAACGAATGTGGATCGAACAAAAAAAGTGTGCCCGAAAACAGCGACAGTTGTGTTTGCGTACTTTTCTCATTCTAAGGGCAATTTTTTGGACAAATAATTTTGGACAATCATCATGGAAAACTTAAAGAAACAGTTAATTCTAAAAAAATATAAACGTACACATTTCTGAACGAAATTGTATTTGGTCCGTTGGGTAGGTAATTACGAATATTAATTACGAATATTCTCACTCATATTTGGTTGAGAAAAAAATAAAATCACTGCGGGATTCCTATTTGACCGTGGGAGCTGTGGGGAGTGGGCTCGGCTCATGGCTTTTCGGCGTGGGCAACATGTGGCCGTGTGGCAACATGTGACATTTCTTCTGATGCAATCCGAAGTGATACGGTCAACCTGCACCAGCCCTGATGTTCACAGGTTCCATCAGGTGCCTCCGGCAGGTCAATCCTATATCGGTCAAGCAGGTAGGTGGTTCTATCGCAGGTCGGCTAGGTATATATTGTAACTCGGCAGGGTGTGCGGTTGGCACATGTTTGCTCGAACTGGGCGACAAATGAAAAAAGCACCACAGAAAGATCGGTTTTTTGCCGCCTGTCGATAAAAGCGGCGCACCCAGTGTGGTGCCGTCTTCATACGTGAACTTTGATGGCTGGCTGACGCACAAATGTTTAACAAGTGCATTTTCACAACTCTCGCGACCTGCTATGGAACCACTTGAAATCGAAATTTTTTCAACTCAATTTGCAAAGAGTCGCACCATTGCTTTTTCGCAGTGTACAAAATCGGGTTCTTCGAGGCAGTAATTATATCAGTCCAGAATTATGCCAGTCCAGAATTTAAAAGGGTCAAAATTTATACGAATCCAGAATTATTTATACCAGTCCAGAATTATACCAGTCCAGAATTATACCAATCCAGAAGTCACGCTTGCCACCAGCCTCAGGGCGTTCGCAAGAAAAGATCCATGACAAGAACTCCTTTCACAGCGAAAGTCGCCGATTGACAATTCTCAGATGAAATGTTACCAAACGCACGGTTGCAAAATGAACGGCTGGAAAATGCACGGGTGCATAATGCACGGTTGCAAAACGCTCGGTTGCAAAGTGACCATTTCCGAAGTGGGCATTTACCTTCGCACTGACATGCTTCGAGTGATGCACACTTTTGCCCCTCCCAAAATGTAAAGGGGCTTAGATTTTTCCAGTGGGCTAAGCGCCTGGCGGTCTCCAGGGGGCAGGGCCCCCATAAGCATACAACATGAATGCGACAACGAAGGGGTACCAAATATGTGAAAAACAAACCTTCTGTTGTCGTTTTTCCTCCTCCGAAAACTTTCAGGCAGATTTTCTTTTCTTTCAGCTGTTGACCTCCAATTTCAAAAAAATTTCAGACGCACTCACTGCTGGAACCGATGATCTGAACAGAAATGCGATGAGTGTTGGATCTCAGCACGCTCTTGCGGAGTAGTGTCCGATCAGCTGCTGTCCTGTCCTTAACTGAGCCACGAGTAATTTTATTGCTCACCTGGAGCTTCCTCTTGCGCGAATCTTTCTCTTCGCTCAGAATATCATTCGTTGATTCGCGGGAAGGTGGGGTCTGCGTGGAAATTTTTGAATTTCACCACCCTTCAGTGAGACAAAGCGGATGCAGTCATCGAACTCAACAGCAGACAACAACAACTAACTGGCGCCAGGATGTCCTGACTATTTTCCTTTGTGCAGGGATTGGTACCTACTCGAATAGACCCACAGGTGTGAACAAGAAAGGCACCTACGCAAGCGATTTTGAACCTCAGATTTCCATACTCATTGGTGCTCTCCTCTCCGCTTTTCGAGTTCGAAGAGATCAACAAAAGCAGAACTCCTCATGTTGATGCTCTGGCCATTCCTCGCATTCGTCGGTGATGTGCTCATCATCCAGACCCCGTCCAGTTTCGCACCCCAAATCTCTTGGGGTGCTGACGTCACAACTGGCTGTTGATAAGGACGAATACCTGCTCATAAAGCTCTCCCCGCTTTCACAGCCAAAAAAATAATATCATTTTGGCTGTAGGCAGTAGGCCAAACAGGGTGTCAAAAATTCTCACCCTGCAAACAGTGGTAGTTCGTTGAGTTTTTTGGTTGTTGTTGACCCTTCTCTCTGGTTCGTCGGTGGCAAATCAATCAATGACAGACAAGGACAGACGCTGCTGTGGGTGCTTATGGGCTTTCCAAGCTTTCCCAATTTTGCGATTTCTCAAACCGGATTTGAAAACGCCTTCCATCTCATCAAATACGTTGTTGGTCCCGCTTCCGAAAGTGGAAAAACGTTCTGAACAAAGATAGTTCACGTTGGTTTAGGCTCGTTTTCGCTTTCTCCTTTTACAACGCCAAATTGGGACATGCACCGATTCCTCGAAAGAAAAGAAAGTGGTGGAAGAGGCCGCAGGATTTCATGGCCGCACTTTGGCCATGATCAGGGATTGGCCTGGCACGAGAAAATCTCTTTGGCCCTTGCCATTCGTGTTGTGGTGTGGCGACCGTGAAAGCCGGCTGCACACGAGTGCTCTGTCGCATGCGCAACAGCACATTTTTTGCGTTGCTGGACGGAAAGGGGTGTAGGATTTAAATCTTATTTTCGGTTGCCCTAAAAAGGGGGCGTTTTTGATTTGGCAGACCATTTTCAGATAAACCCTTGTCATTTAGCATTGTCAATAGAAAACACAGTTTGTTTTGATGGATCGCTACCACAATTCCTTCAAAACCGCTGGAGCATATCGGCATTTGTTCCGTGAAATTTCCGTGAATTTGAAGTGCCGTAAAATTTCAAATTTTACGGCACTTCAAATGGCTTCAATCCGCTGGGTATTGGCTTGGGTAACAGAGTCAACAAAATTTTCATGGTGGTTGACTGTTTGGCGGACATATCTTGATCAATGGTGTTATTGGCAGCCCACTCGTCTGACACATTGCACGTGGCCGATGCAACCTCGTTCTGAATAATTGGAGTCAATGTTTGCCTATTCCGGTGTTCCACAACAGGATCATTTCCCAATAACATCCTTCCACGATTTCCTTTCCTCCGACCTCATCATCATCATCATCAACCGCCATCTGAGCTGACAGCCACACGGCCGGTGGCTCGGCGAGGAGGGCCACTCTGGCTGACAGCCATTGCCCCAACCATTTTACCTCAACCTGTCGGCCCTTGTCCGACTCTCAACACAATAACATTCACATAACACTCACAACTTGCGACACACGCACAACTTGTGACACACTCTCTGCCACCAAGTGCAGAAAACTTTGCGAAATCAAATCTTGTCTTATCTAACTATCAAATGTATCTAATTTTTTTTAGCATGCAGTCATGCACAAAAGGTTAAACGTTCAGGAAAAGTCAAGACTGCATCCGAGCCTCAAATGGAAAAAAGAAAATAAAACCTGAAACGACAAAATAAAAAAAAAATTAAACCTGAAATGAAGAATAAATTAAGACCTGAAACGAAAGAAGTAAGATCTAAAAAAAGCAGAATGGTTAACCTTCGAGTTATAGAACAGTCAAATTTCATATGCATGAAAATCGTTACGAAAAGCAGGCAAATGAAGTGAAACGTAAAAGTAAACGATGGGAATGAAATACTGGGAATTTGTTAAATCAATGAATCTGCTTGAATGACAAAATGAAAGCAATACGAAAATGCCTTAACATGAATACAGGTTCTTTTGAAACCAGGCCTTGGATGATGCTTTACCGGAATGGTATAATTCACTCATTAAGTCCCGAGGCAGGGAATTCCAGTCACGGATAGTGCGAGGAATAAAAGAATAATGGCATACATCCTTGTTACAACTTATTTGCTGGATTTTCATTCTATGGTCCCATCGAGAAGTATAATTTGGAGGCTGTATAGACGATCTCAAGTCAGTTAGGAAAGAACATGAACTAGAATAGATGTGAGAGAGCAAGGCAAGCCTCGAGCATTTGCGTCTTCCAGCAAGAGAACACCATCCTAGGTCTTTAATCATAGCGGAGGGGCTATCAAATCTTGCAAATCGATTAGTTACAAATCTCGCCGCTTTCCTCTGGATGGCTTCGACGGCTTCAACTTCGCACAGCTTTTAAGGGTCCCAAACAGCCGAAGAATACTCGAGAAGTGGTCTAACGAGGGAAAAATATGCGGCGGATTTGGTGTCACTCGTTCCATGCTTTAGAGTCCTCTTCACTAGGTACAGCATACGATTTGCCTTGCTGATAACTGAGGAAACATGCTTACCCCAGCTTAAGTTTCTTGAAAATGTCAAGCCGAGATATTTGTATTCGTTCACGGAATTTAAGACACCAGAACTCAGAGTGTACTGGCACTGAACATGAGACAGCTTTGATGTGACTGGAACTGGAAGGAGGGCACACTTGTCAAAATTTAGCTGCATCTGGTTTGTTTTACACCAAGATTCGATTTGCCGAAGATCCGACTGCAATAGTTCTCTGTCTCCAGCCTCACGGACGATTTTGTAAATTAGACAATCATCGGCAAACAAACGCACATTGCAGGACAAGTTCGAAGCAAGGTCGTTGATGTACACAAGAAATAAAATTAGACCAAGTACACTTCCTCGAGGAACGCCAGACGTTACGGGAATAACGTCGGAAGACACATCCTCTAGTACAACTGATTGCTGCCGAGAGGTCAAGAAAGACCGCAAGACATCTAGAAATCTGCCACCTACCCCGAGTGCTGCCAATTTCGAGAGGAGTCGCTGGTGGGGTACCCTATCAAAGGCTTTCGAGAAATCAAGAAATAACAGATCGACATCGAGGCTCGAGTCAGCGGCTCTAGAAATCTCTTGGAACACCCTCGCTAACTGCATTTCACAGGATCTTCCCTTGCGGAAGCCAAATTGATCTTTAATGAGATAATCATTCACTTCTAGATAGGAAGCCAGTGTAGAGCACAATATATGTTCAAACAATTTGGAGCAAACACTGGTCAAGGAGATTGGACGATAGTTGGATGGGTCAGATCTGGAGCCGGTCTTGAATATTGGCGTCACGTTCGCAATTTTCCAATCACTGGGGATAGCGCCCTGAGAAATGCAACGTATGTATAGGAGTTCTAAAAAGGAAGCAAATTCATTAGGTGCAGTCCTGAGAAACTTTGCGGAGATAGCATCTGGACCGGGTGACTTGTTGGGATTGAAGTCATTGATAAGCGATATAATTCCTGCTTTAGAAATGTGGACGACCTCTGAGCAAGCACTTGTCGATTTTGTCTTCTTGATCTGGACCACCCACTGTCGATGATCGAAACGATGGACGCACACATCCCCGCAAAGGCTTGAACAGTGTTCTTGGAATTTCTGGTGTCCAGTAGAATGCAAGCTCGCGGACCGCATTCTACCGGAGCATGACCTCCCTTCATTCCACGTCCATCAACCATGCACCTGCTCTTGATTGGGATGGAGAGATGATCCCTCAAGAAGTTGATAAAGAAAAAGCAGAAAAGCCCGGCCATGGGGCTATATTTATCCTCAACTTGCGTCAGAAACAGCAGGTCAATTGTTGTCTTTTTTGCCATTTGCCTTTTTTGATCGGCCAACCTGACGCAGTGATCCGATCAGTGCGCCCACCTTGCAGAACGGTATCTTGATGACGGTGAAAAAAAAAGATGACGATTGTGTTCGGAGGTGGTGCAGTTTGCATGCAGGCCAATTGCCTTTTGCTGGCGTGTAAATTAGTCAGGGTATGGGGCACCTCAAAGGTCGCCCATACACGACACGAATGCCTGGCCCTTTTGGTACATGCCATGAACATTGAACAGCGTGTCCCATTCCAACAACCAAATCGCCTTTCCTTTACACCTCCTTGGTGCGAATACCCACACAACTTCACTTCACTATGTTGTGAACAGTTCAATAAAATAAAAAATAAAATAATAAAAATAAACTTCTTTGTGCCAAGGCCCCATTATATTTTGTTGGCGAGCAAATTCGTTCTGAGGATCTGTCGCTCACCAAATTTTTTTCTTTCGTTTCCCACGATCCACAATTTGTCAACTTCAAAATGGATCTACTTGACACTTTTTGAAGCTATCGATCTGCATTTCTGACCTGTTGCTGAGCATGTTATTTTCCCCCACGGTTCCCTCAACTTCAACTGTAGCCAGACCTGACTGGACCAGACATTTTTCATCACCGCTTGTTGCCGTTGTCAATCTACTGGTTATTGGAACTTGGAATAAGTGCTGGATATTGGAATAAGTAGTCTGTGCTTACACTCACGAAACGAAACAGCGAGTAGTAGGATGCATTTATTCACCATCTTCAAAGTGAGCAGTTGGTTGCTGGTGCTGATCACTTCCACCACAAGTGATCACCAGAAAAATAAACAAAATGGCGGCTGATAAAATTCCCCAAAGACCACATTTTTATTTCTGTCTGTCTCTCTCAACCTTCATCAGTTGCCACATGAGAGGGGGCCGATGGCGGTGGCAAGACAAAACTGCACTCTCTGGGATCGGATCAACCTGTGATCAGCAGGTATTATTGCAATAGTGATCAACACCAGCCACCAATAACTACTGTCATCATTTTTTGCCAGTGCATATAAGGTAACATGTGCAATCTTCATGACAATTTCAAAGAGAATAGTTGTACAACCATCAGTGAACCAACAATTACATAATTTACGTTCTGTCAATCATGATGGGAAATCAGCATTTGGGGAACTTTCAGAGGTGAGGACGAGGGTGAAATGAAAAGATTTTCTTTACATCATCGCAGGTCTCAAAGCGCTTTCCAAAAAAATAAAATAGGAATATAGGACAAAATCTGATGGAATTATAGGACAATATAGGACATATTTTTTATGAAAAATAGGACAAAACTGGAAAAGATAGATACGGATAGGATTCATAGGATTCATTCATTTCTCAGGGCGCCATCCCCAGTGATTGGAAAATTGCGAACGTGACGCCAATATTCAAGACCGGCTCCAGATCTGACCCATCCAACTATCGTCCAATCTCCTTGACCAGTGTTTGCTCCAAATTGTTTGAACATATATTGTGCTCTACACTGGCTTCCTATCTAGAAGTAAATGATTATCTCATTGAAGATCAATTTGGCTTCCGCAAGGGAAGATCCTGTGAAATGCAGTTAGCGAGGGTGTTCCAAGAGATTTCTAGAGCCGCTGACTCGAGCCTCGATGTCGATCTGATATTTCTTGATTTCTCGAAAGCCTTTGATAGGGTACCCCACCAGCGACTCCTCTCGAAATTGGCAGCACTCGGGGTAGGTGGCAGATTTCTAGACGTCTTGCGGTCTTTCTTGACCTCTCGGCAGCAATCAGTTGTACTAGAGGGTGTGTCTTCCGACGTTATTCCCGTAACGTCTGGCGTTCCTCAAGGAAGTGTACTTGGTCCAATTTTATTTCTTGTCTACATCAACGACCTTGCTTCGAAACTGTCCTGTAGTGTGCGTTTATTTGCCGATGATTGTCTAATTTACAAAATCGTCCGTGAGGCTGGAGACAGAGAACTATTGCAGTCGGATCTCAGGCAAATCGAATCTTGGTGTAAAACAAACCAGATGCAGCTAAATTTTGACAAGTGTGCCCTCCTTCCAGTCACATCAAAGTTGTCTCATGTTCAGTTCCAGTACACTCTGAGTTCTGGTGTCTTAAATTCCGTGAACGAATACAAATATCTCGGCTTGACCTTTTCAAGAAACTTGAGCTGGGGTAAGCATGTTTCCTCAGTTATTAGCAAGGCTAATCGTATGCTGTACCTAGTGAGGAGGACTCTAAAGCATGGAACGAGCGACACCAAATCCGCCGCATATTTTTCCCTTGTTAGACCACTTCTCGAGTATTCTTCGGCTGTTTGGGACCCTTTTAAGCTGTGCGAAGTTGAAGCCGTCGTAGAAGCCATCCAGAGGAAAGCGGCGAGATTTGTAACTAATCGATTTGCAAGATTTGATAGCCCCTCCGCTATGATTAAAGACCTAGGATGGTGTTCTCTTGCTGGAAGACGCAAATGCTCGAGGCTTGCCTTGCTCTCTCACATCTATTCTAGTTCATGTTCTTTCCTAACTGACTTGAGATCTTCTATACAGCCTCCAAATTATACTTCTCGATGGGACCATAGAATGAAAATCCAGCAAATAAGCTGTAACAAGGATGTATTCCATTATTCTTTTACTCCTCGCACTATCCGTGACTGGAATTCCCTGCCTCGGGACTTAATGAGTGAATTATACCATTCCGGTAAAGCATCATCCAAGGCCTGGTTTCAAAAGAACCTGTATTCATGTTAAGGCATTGTTTGTTGCTCACATTTTGTCATTCAAGCTGATTCATTGATCTAACAAATTCCCAGGATTTCATTCCCATCGTTTACTTTTACGTTCACTTCATTTGCCTCATGCTTTTCGTATCGATTTTCATGCATTATGAAACTTTGACTGTTCTATATACTCGAAGGTTAACCATTCTGCTTTTTTAGATCTCATCTTCTTTTCGTTTCAGGTCTTAATTTATTCTTCATTTCAGGTTTAATTTTGTTTTATTTTGTCGTTCCAGGTTTTATTTTCTTTTGTCCATTTCAGGCTCGGATGCAGTTTTGACTTTTCCTGAACGTTTAACCTTTTGTGCATGACTGCATGTTAAAAAAAAAAAAAAAAAAAAAAAAAAAAACAAATTAGATACATATAGATAGTTAGATAAGACAAGATAGACATAAGCAAAGTTTTCTGCACTTGGTGGCAGAGAGTGTGTCACAAGTTGTGAGTGTTATGTTAATGTTATTGTGTTAAGAGTCGGACAATGGCCGACAGGTTGAGGTAAAATGGTTGAGGTAATGGCTTTCAGCCAGAGTGGCCCTCCTCGCCGAGCCACCGGCCGTATGGCTGTCAGCTCAGATGGCGGTTGATGATGATGATGATGATAGGTCCCTACCGACCCCGTCATATGTGTCTTTTTTCTGATAAATCCGGAACTCTTGATGCACTGTGGATTGAGAGACACGCTATTCCTATCGCTTGTCCTTTCAGAGCGGATCATCATAAACCCCGCCCATTGTATGGCTCGCCCATTCACAGAACGTTCCTGGAACTAATGTGAAGACATTTTGACGACCAGGACAGGTATACATTTTTTGACAAGAGAGCATAACCACCATATCATCTTTCGGTCATTTCGGACATTGCCAGTTTCAGACAAAGACAGCAAAAGGAAAAAAGACAGGATAACGTTTTGTCTGTTGGGACAAAGTTTGTAGACCAAAAAAGAGCTGCAAAGGATTTTTAGGTGGCATTGAAAGAATCTGGGTATTTTTCCCACCGAATTTGTCATTTAATCGTTCTTTTTTGTCAGTTTCAAAGAAATTGGGAACAGAATGACCGGAATTCAAAGTTCCGGGAAAGGAAACAGGTTGCTTTTAGCACATGGTGTAACTCTCCAATGGTGAAATATGCATTGCAAAAATTTATTTCCAAGCCCGAATTTTCTCTCCTTTTTCATTTACTGAAATATCAATTGCACAGAAATAGACATCAATTTGAACCTATTTTTGTGTGCTGGGAGTGCAAAAAAGATCTCTGATCACACCAAGAGGGAGGATCAGGTGGTGAAAATGCAGAAGCGCATTTTCTGCCCTGAAATGTACAGAATATCATTCCATTTCCTCGGTTCCTGATAAATCGACATGCATTTTATCAGTGTTTCTGCTTTGGAAGCAGAAAACAAATTCTATCGCCATTGGGAGATGCTGAAGAAGCACCAATATGTACTCTCGAGGTTGCATGGTATGTTGGTGTCACCATTCACCACTGCACAAAATTTGTCAGAAACAAAAACATCACAAGGAAAATATTTTCTACTATAGGTACCTGCATCTACAAAAGACTATTGTTGGGATTTTTAGTTGCTATTTTGATGTCAGTTTTTCTTTTCAAACAAAAATTCCATGATTATTCTTTGTTTTTTAGCATTTTCCCTGATGGAATCAGAATCCCTGATTTCCAGATTCTTCTCAAGTTATGACCGATAGCAGTTACGGGAGCCAATACCAGCAGGGCTATGGCTCCAAAGTTTCAACCGCGATACTGTAAAACCATGCTTTCGGCATAAAGGATACATTCTCAAAGTACTCGCCCCACTTTCATACAGGATTCACAATCAAAAGATAGCTTTTTGTTTTCGAGGAGATTCAAGGTGGGTTTTCTAAGATCAGTTGGTGGCGAAAGGACGTCCGCTCCAAGAGCAGGGGGTCTGGGGAACGGAGTACCCCAGAAGCTGGAGCCTTTTGACAAATTTGGGTTCTCCAAAAGGCATCTCAAGGCATAAAAAGTCATATTTTCAGAATTTTCTCCAAAATATAGGAATTATAGGACATTTTCCACAAATATAGGACAAAATAGGACGTGTTAAAAATATGGGAATTATAGGACATTATTGGACGACTTTGACTCTTGTATCGAATGTATGTGGCGTCATTATTTCATGGAAAACGAGAATACTTTTCAATATCATCCACGGGGCAGTTCACTGAGGCCGATCCCATTGCCCAGAGATAAGGAGGTGGAAAGAAGCCATCCTTATATTGATTTGAGATGATTCCTCATGCCCACAGACCACATAGTTCCCTGGGTATATCCTTCTCTCCTTTGGTCTTTCGGTGCTTTTACATGGAATCAATGTAGCTGCACCGAAATTCCGTTTCTTGCTTTGAAGACTTTTTTCATCAGTCACACTATTTACTTTGCACTTCCTGGCGTTATATCCAGAATGACCTTACCATCAAGCAAATTTTGAGACACATTCAGGGTTTAACAAAAACAAAAAGTTCTGGAATGCATTGTTCTTTGTTTACACGAATAAGGATCATTGTTGCAACTCACTAACGGTGGAGACGGAGAGATAGGTTGCGAGGAATGGATGAGTTTGGAGGAATGGATTTAAGTTGCGGGGATTTTTTCCGAGCAGGAAAAAATCCATGGAGGTTTTCCATTTACAGCTACATGTCACTCCGCCGTAAGGGAGCGGGACAGGACACGGCCAAGGAAAATTTTTCAAATCCAGGCTGGAAAATTTTTGTAACTTATCCGACAACTATCCATTTTCTTACGATAAACGCGACGCATTTTGATATTTCTCGCATAAATAATTGATCACACCACCCTTCCAGCAGGTTTTGTTAAACCACACGTGATTGTAACATCTTGCCATTATTCAATTTGCTCTCAACACGAGAGTTTAATTCAGTTTGAGAATCCGCCACCTTTCCCACATGCTTGGGGAATGCCTTGAGACCAAAATGGAAGGTTGCTTAACTCTTTGGGTTTGAGGTTCGAAGAAAACTAATTCAGTGTTGAAGATTACCATTTTGTCTCATGTCCGCATGACTGGCTGTTCAATGTTTCCAGCTCCTGCCGACACTTAGCAGATGACAGTTCAGAGAGGGGTGCATTCGATGCTTCCAGACTTGCTGATTGTTATTTCTAAATTCCTGTATGCAATAATTGTTGGTTATGATTTCATAGTGGGTGCCTCTCATTTGCATTAATGGCTCCGCTCAATTCGGAGATGTGGAATGATTCGTAGGAATATGCCGATCCATTTGGCAAGGACAGCTTCAGAGAACCACTGTCAATTCAAAGTTACTGTTCTCCCTCAGTTCCTTATTGTTTGCTTGATAAGGCTAGTACTCAATGTGATGCTAGTGGCGTAGTGCATTTGTCTGGTAAAACAAGCTGGTCTTCCTCCACAATTGATAATGCTAGGACTTCTGCAAATGCTCTTGTTCTTGCTATAGCTTCGGCTGTTGGTTCCAGCAGCAGCCATACACCACCCATTGCCAAATTCCAGCCATCCAATGCAGTTTCGACACATGTTCTCGAAAAGCACATCAAAATTGCCAATTTAAATTGCCGTTCCATTACAGGTCTGGACAAGCGTGCCGAGTTGAACAGTCTTATTACTGTGCAAAATTTCAATATTGTAGCTCTCTCCGAGACATGGCTGCAGGAGGATATCTGCAGTGCTGAGCTTTTTA